>JBAMCJ010002871.1:0-68208 GCA_037075205.1 Drosophila prostipennis | reverse complement strand
TATTGCTAGTATATTATAAAAATATATATTTTCCAAATTCACTGGTCAGGTGGAGCCTGCAGAGCCTCCGGAGAGGGTGCGGAGATGGCTGAAAAATCTCCATGCGCGAAAAGGGAGCTCACCAAGACTCCGGAAGCCATGCTAAACGTACCGAAGACCCCTACAAGTCACCGTAATTTGTTAAAATCTATTAACTTAAATATTTCACCAAATAATTCACCAAAAATTATGTAGTAAAAGGGTAAGAATTTCTGAACTGCGCATATGAAAACTTAGATTTTCTTCAAACTCGGGTACCTCGTAGAGTTTGCCTTGGTTATCATCTGTGATTTTTTTGAAATTTTTTGGTGTCCATTTAGGGGCGCTATGAATTTTTGAAGTTAAGAATTTAAAAAAATTTCTGAAACTTCAAATTAGTATATCTCGGGAACGGCTTAGAGGAACAACGTACAACTTTCCACGATTTTAAATGTGTTCTAGGGGAATTAGGAAAATATTTTCTTAAATTTTTTGTTGGCCAAAAAGTATGGCCAAAAAGTCATTGCCAACAGTTGTTTAAACAGCCTACATTAACAGTGCGAGCCTTTGTTAAATTTTCTGGTACGTAACATTAAAGTCTGATGTTATCCTAACAGAATGACATCATTGGATCTTAATTTTAAGGACTTTAAAAAAATGACTTTTGGCCACCTAAAGTGGTCATCCAGCCTATAGTGCGTTACTCGTAGAGTAAAAGGGTATATTGTATTCGTGCAAAAGTATGTAACAGCTAGAAGGAAGCGTTTTCGACCCCATAAAGTATATATATTCTTGATCAGGATCACTAGCCGAGTCGATCTAGCCATATCCGTCTGTCTGTCCGTCCGTATGAACGCTGAGATCTCGGAAACTATAAAAGCTAGAGGATTGGTATTTGGCATGAAGATTCTTGGAGTTCCTACGCAGTGCAAGTTTGTTTTAAGAAGGTGTCACGCCCCCTCTAACGCCCTATATCGCTCATAACGATTTTACAAAATTTAAATATTTCGGAAAAGTACAAATGCAGTTTTATTGTTCTTATCAATACCTATCGAAATGTAGAAATCAGACCATTCGTTAAAAAGTTATGGCTCATCAAAGGTTATATCTCCATCTCCCTCGCACTCCCTTTAGCCGAGTGACGGCTATTAGATAGTCGGGACACCAACCCGACTATAGCGTTCTCTCTTGTTTTTATTGTATTCTCTTCTTTTCTGAAATATATTTTTATTTTATTATTTCAGAATTTAGAATTCAATTTAACATAAATCGGACGACTATATTATATGGCTGCCTTAGGAAGCATCGATCAAATAATGTAAAATAATACGTAAACTGCTATAATTTTGGTTGTTGCAAATCTAAGATTAACATTTTTGTAATTTCAAATTGCATAGGAATGATCTGCAAAGGTATATAAACTTCGGCTGACCGAAGTTAGCTTCCTTTCTTGTTAGATTTTCATCTCTCAACTTTGTACGAGCGCATGGTGCAACTATATGTCTAAGGTGGTCTCAACGCAAGATCTGCTCTCTTTTGAGGACGTCATTTGTGCCAGTCTCTATCTACCTATCTCATTCTATCGCTTAAGAGAGACAGAGAGGTAAACATATTTATCGTTCCCAGCAGAGCTGACGAGACCACCTTATATACATATGTATTTGCACTATGTGCGAGCGCGCTCAGGGCGAAGAGAGGAAAGAAGAGGACAAAGAGAATGTTCGTCAGCGGTGATAGAGAGAAGAAGAAGATTTTTGTGACGGTCATGAATTGATTTTACTCCGTCCCCGAAAATGCATAACGCGTCTAAAGAAGTTTCACTTCAATAAGAACAAAACGGTATTAATGTAAGAAATTCGGTCTTATTTTTCTGGGCCCTTTGGCATACTCTCAACTAAGTTCTGTATAATTTCTTTCAAAATTTGGTTCCATTTAATCTCCACGCGTCCCCAGAGATCCTCAAGGTTGCATGGGGCGATTTGATACTGCCCGAGCCGTCTGGCACCTCCATGACCCTAACCTTGCTGGACTAGGTGAAAAAAGACAAAATGTTTGTTCCGAAAGCGTATTGAATGGTCGCTGCCGCCTTCTAACAGACTCTGACGCTCGACTTATGATGTCCTACATGAGGAAGGATAGCCTTTTAACACCAAAAGAGGCTTCTAATGCCCTCTGCTCATTATGAACGCGTCGCGTTTGCACCCATTTACCGTTGAACGCGACCAAATCGCATACAAAACTTGTAGGCGAGGGGTGGGGAGGGTGGGTGGAAAATTGTCGCGTTACAGGGCTGGAAAGTAAAATTTGTGGTATTTTCCACCACCATTTACCAGCACTATTGACCAGGGATGGCCCAAAACAGCCGATTGTCAACATAAAAGCCGGCAAAAGGGAAAACGGAACAGGTAATTTGGTTTGTTTTTAATTATTTAATAGTTTATATTAAAGAATTCTCTTCACAGAAATAATAAAAATGCTGTGGACAGCAGATGCCACCGAGTTCCTCCTGTATTTGTGGGAGGAGAACATGGACGGACTTCGATGTGTTCGGAAGAACACCCACATATACCAGGAGATGGCGGGAGGTCAAGAACAAAATTGAAATCGTCCTGGGCATCCAACATTGACGTAAAGAAACCGATACCTGTAATAGCATACAAATTTGTTCTTAAAATAAAATACACAGTAATTGAACTACCTATAATCAACAAGAGCAAATAAAACAGTGCCATCCTTTGTAATTGTAATAATCGGTTGCATCCTTGCCTCTCGGCCGTATTTCGATATGACAACCATCTGAAAAGAAATAAATAATCATTAAATTGCATGAAATAATTATATAGACCTTACCCATAGCTCCAAAACATTGTGGGAATCCTAGTTTCTCAAATCCTTTCACACATTCTTGAACCTTCTCTTCGGTCAAAAAGTTTTGGGACAAGTATTCGGGAGCTATTACTGATATGACGTCGACACAGAATTCGTTGACTATTTATGCAATTATGCCAAATAATCTGCCAATAGTTCTGTATTCTGCGGATGACCCAAGCGTATAGAGAGCAACAGCAATCCGTTTATTCAATGGAATGGCTCGTCGAAAGACTGTGTCTTTTTTTGCCAGGCCTGGCAGCAGCTCCACCAACTTCTGAAATGAGTTCCTGTCTACGCAAAAGGATTCTTTAAAGAACTCGTCTGAATTTTGCTGCACGTCAGTCTCCCAAAAGGTCCCATTTCGATTCTAGGCATACATATGTATATAAAGGGTAGTTTAACAATAATAATACTTGTTTGTTTTCCAGCTTACGTATGTATGTCCAAACTCTCCTTGACGATATTGCCTTTAGCAGCAGAGCGTGGGATCTGGTGCTTGCTTCCAGCATTTGGGCAATTTGTCCACACATATTTATTGTGTTCAAATGCTGTTCTGAGATTGTATTTATTAGTAATAAATTATTTAAATCCATTGTTTACTTTAGCTCGCAAATGACAATAGCAGAACAGCTGTTTCAGACGCGTTTGCCAATGGAAACACCTCCCGTCCGCCATGGTACAATTATACAAGGTAGTCTCGTCGGCAAAAAGCAGTCCGTTAACAATACTCACAACAAGTGCGAGTGAGAGGAGTGTGCGTACAGCCAGAAAAATGATAGGCAACATTTTAGGTCATGCATAACCTAAACAATGCAAAATGGACTAAAAGTTCCTTTTTAGGTCATGTACTGCCTAAAAATGTAAATTTTTGGTATATTTGCCCTACTTTCTAGGTCACGTATAGCCTAATTTTTTAGGTCATCGTAGGCCTTAAAATTATTGAATTTTACCTAGATAAATTTGACAGTTTAAAACCCTTTAGAACTAAATATATCTGTTAAATATTTATGGTGTACCCAACCAAATTGCTTATCGTGATTTAATAAATTAATTAAGGTACTTTTTTTTAGAAAAATTTTGTTTAAATATTACAAGGTGAGAAATGCCGTGCAGTTTGTAATGCGTAGTAGGCTTAGTTAGAAATTTCAAATAAATAATGAATACTAAATTCTTTGAAAATCTCGGAGGCTTATCGGAAGCAAGTCCGATGATATCGGACCGGCCGGGACCAATGCCTCCGCCGAGAGGATGTGATGATGAACCACAGCCTGTTGGAGTGCTTTTCACTCGGCGACAAGAAGTCCTACACGAATAAGGTGCTGGCCAAGCTAGAGCAGAACACCCGATACAAATAGCTGCCGTTCCTTACAATTCGTCCCCGTTTTTTAAGCTCGGACTGAAGGAGGAGAAGTGGTAAATGGCCTGTAGTAGCCCCCAAAGCAGGAATAAATATCTATTATAATTTAAAAAATAATAAAGATTAAATAATATTAAAATACAAAAAATTTCAGAAATCTGTATTTTTTACAATGTGGTACATTTTGCACCATACATTTTTAGGCCAAAGAAAGCCTAAAATTTTGGATAAGGGGTTTTCTCATATTTTTAGGCAGAATATAACCTAAAAACCAGGCCAAAAATGACACCCATTTTAGGCCATTAATGACCTAAAATTTTGGGTCACGGAATCCTAAATTTTAGGCCATTCAAGGACTTAGCTCCAGTTTTAGGCCAAATTTACCTAAATTCTAGGCAATTGTTTGACATTTTAGGTCATTTTTTTCTGGGTGTAGTAAGTGCGACTGATACGGCAATAGAGCTTGTTGTTTAACCCTTAGAAGGTACATGGGGTTTAAATTGTTCATTTATAGTAAAGAGAGTTAAAGTTGTTTATAATTTAATTTTGAATAGTTTTGAGTTTGAAATTAATCGTTGTTTTTGTTTTTGTATAGCTATTTTTTTGTTCAGGTTCTTAATTTTAAAATTGTTGTTAAACGAGGGATTTGAGAGTAATAATATGTGTACTTTATTCAGTAATACACCCAGAAAACAAAATGGACTAAAAATGGGCCTAATTACCTAAAATTTTAGGAAACATGGCCAGAAAAAGGCGCCAAGGCCATGCATTACCTAAAATGTTGGTCATGTGGACTACATTTTGTACGCAGTCTAAGATTTATTTTTGGCAATCGTTACCTAAAAAATTGCTAGTGGACTAGATTTTTAGGTCAGAATTACCTAAATATTAGGTATTTTAAAAAAGTTAAAGTTTTTACTATTGATAGTAACATATTTGTTTATTTTAATTGCTTATATTGTTATTTTCGGATAAGTAAATATTTTACCTTTCTGAAAAAACAATCATTTTATTTTGTCCTCGGTGGGAATTGATCCCCGGTCTTCTGCGCGAGAGTCCAATAGGCTAACCTCTGGCCTACGGAACTATTTATGAGCCCTGCGGCAAAACCAAAGGCTGCTTCTAGGGGCACAAGCGAATTCTACTTTTAGAATAGTTCACTATTACCTTAAAAGTAGGAAAATAGTCCACGTTGGTATTGATTTAATATATTGAAACTTTTTCATCAGTAGCTTTAAGCTAAGTCTAATAATATTTTAAAATATTGAACTTAAAAAACGAATAATTTGTTTATTAATATTAAGGACCATTATGTGTATTAAATTATGAGTAAAAATCGATTGCACGCTAATCCTAAATTTTAGGTCTTATGGACCAATTTTAAGGTTACGATGGCCTATAAAAATCTTTGTAGCTTTACCTAAAAAGTAGGAACATAGTCCACATGCTAACATTTTCAGGTAACCCATTACCTAAATCTGAAATTTTAGTCTATTTAAATTTTTTAGGTCATACCAAAGAGTATACATATACAGAGAGGACATAACTCCCGCTTTCTGTTCACACTGTTGATGGCAAGGGGAAAAGGGGTAGAGAGCTTGTTCTATTTTTAACTTTCGTTTATTGAGTACACAATGCATAAGTGTAAGTGGCCTTTGTGTGCATGTGTGCGAGCTAAAAGCTTTAAAGCTAAAAAATAATTCATGAATATTAAAAAGTTTTATTTCTAAAATAATAAAAGATAGTAACGGGACTAAAAAATCAAAACATTTTTAGTTCGCGCAAATGACTTATCTAAAATATGTATATGTAATATATTTAATATTTGATATTTTTGTAATATCTATCCTATGATGATTAAAGGTAACTACACAAAAAAGAGCGATCATAAGTTGAAACTTTTAGATTTTCTTTTATTAGTGCTAATTAGACAGCACTGTATTTGGGGCCTTCAAAATGTAGCAAAAGCAAAAAAAATTAAAAATAATTGGATGAACATAATTTTGTTAGTAACCCCAAAAAACATACGAAGAAATATACATTCCAAAATAAAAATAATACTTACTCTCAAAAAAACAAAAAAAATTAAAAATATAAAAAACCAAAAATTAAAAATTAAAAATACTCTTAAAAACAAAAAAAAATTACAAAATAACAATAAACAAAATAAACACAAAATAGAAAAACAAAAAAAAAAAATGCAAAAAACAAAAAAAAAAGCAAAATAGAAGAAAACCAAAGAAAAAATAAAAAAATAGAAAAAAAACTAAAAAATTGCAAAATAGAAAAGAAGCGAAAAAAATACAAAATAGAAAATAACAAAAAAATTGCCAAATAGAAAAAAAAACTAAATATAGAAACAAAAAAAAAATGAAAAAGCTTTTAAAAAACACAACAAAAATATTAAATACTCTTGAAAACAAAAAAAAAAGTTAGCCCTCGCAAGAAATCGAAATTCTACAGCGGGATTCTATCCCAGTACCGCTTAGATTGGTAGTCAGATGTCTTATCCACTAGGCCAAATGGCAAGCAGTGCCGCGGCCGACTAGATTCCAACTAGAATCGAGAAGTGCGGGTTCTACTGCTAAACTGCGGGTTCCACCGCTAGAACCCGCCATACGACAGACTATTTTGTATGAGATGTCCCCTCTATATATGTATACTCTTTGGTCATACGTTACCTAAAAAATAGTCCCACATTTCTCTGGGTGTACGCGCGACACACGCGCTTGCGGCAAAAGACTTAGAGATAGAGAGAACAATCGATTAGGGATGAGTACAATGTGATCTTAGTATATATTGATACCTAAATTTGGTATATTTTAACAAAAATAAATGCGAATCTTAAAGTAAAATTTCTTAATATCTAAATTAATGTTTACATTTGTAGCAGCTATTAATAGTTTCTTCTTTAAATTTTTTGTTATGCTAAAATAGTCTGAAACGACATGTGAAAAAACAAATTCCAACTCTTTAAGAACGTCATCTTTACACAAGAGTTAATAGTCTGAAAAAAATCGTCCGCATACAACCTTTTCCTTTGACAAGCGAGAACGCACTGACAAAAAGACGAACGATTAGGCAGCCTACGAGACTACCTTCTATAATTGTACCATGCGTCCGCCTATCGCGTTGCCAATCGAAAATACCGAAAATTACCAAAAAAACCGCATAGTGGAAAAATGCCTTAAGGATTTAAATAAAACTGTAATTTGATGGACAGCTAGAAGAGAACTACATAGGTAGAATTGGATATGTCGCCTCTGTTAAAAAAAATAAACATGCTCTATCCGAGAAAAATGTTGGAGCTCGGTTACAATTTGCAAGGACACATAAAAACTGGCCTATAGAAGACTGGAAACGTGTTATCTGGTCGGACGAATCCAAGTTTAACCGTTTCCAGTCGGATGGGAAGCAGTATTATTGGCATAGGCCCGGTCACAAGCTTCAGAGACATCATGTTAACCAAACCGTACAGCATGGAGGAGGAAATATAATGGCTTGGGGGTGCTTTACATGGTGGCACGGTGGTGGCACGTTGCGCTGTTGTTGCTTCATGCAAAGTCGCTAAACTAAAATCGCTGCCTTTACTAGTACGTCTTGCGATTACAAAAATTTTATTTTACCACTTTGTGAAGAATTGATAAAGCAATATGGGGATAATTTTTTTATTCGGAAACCGCGTGTATTCCGGCGTACAGAAGTTTTCTAATTTTAAATTCTCTTCAAAAATACTTAATTTTAAATTTAAAATTTTTTTTAAATATTTTTCTGAAAGATATTAAGATATGCCACAACGTGGCATACCACATATTAAAATCACTCAAACGAGTCTCAAGTGCTGCATAACTTAAAAATCGGAGCTTAATTAGAAAAATATTTTTTTAAAATAAACGGTAAGAGTTAAAAAAAAAAAAAAACGATCCTTATATATCAATCCTTTATCGAAAAAAAAAGTTTCGCTTGATTCTGAGATTTGACCCAAATTGGCCTGTCACGTTTCACGTGGAATGACCCTGCACTCAAAAAAAAAAACGCCTAGAATCGCCTTTGGTTTTAGAAAATCGCCTATGGATTTGCGTCACTGGCGATTTTGTCTATATTAAAGAAAGTAGGTTTTTAAAATCAATGGCGTTTTTTTCTAAAAAACAAAAAAAAAATCTGCAATTTAGAAATTTTTTACTAGAAAGTAAAAAAGTTATGTCTTACAATTTAGAAATAAAGGTTTTCTAAGAAATAGAAATACTGTTTTTTTTAATATAGAAAATTTTTTTTCTAAATTCAAAAAAAAATTCCTCAAATCCAGAAAATACAAAAATGATGCTTTGGTGGTAATCGGAATTATGCCGGTTGTTTCTGTGACGCCACGTTCCCCTTGTGTTGTTGTTCTTCGTTCTTGTTTGTCATCTTATTTTAATTTCCTTAAATTGTGCACGTGGTGTAGGTGATGTATATGTTTATTATGTACATGCACTTTAAGTTTCAAATCGGACTTGTAAGTATAACTGAAATGAGTATACAAACTACAAATTATAAATATAAAAACCCAACAACTTACACTTTTGAGAAAAGTATCTCGGGTCGCCCCACGCGGGAATCGAACCGCTTGCCTCACAGTTTGCAGTCAAGCACTCTAACAACTGCGCCACGGATGCATCACGTGAGGCGCTGTAAAAAGTCTATTCACATTTTGTTCTCTTATTTTTAGTCAATTTGATCTGGCTCGCTTCTAGTTATTCTATTTGTTTATTTAATTTTGTTCGTAAATATTTATTGATTCATTTTAATATTTATACACGAATATATTTTACTATGGTTCAATAGTAACAGTATTTGAATATTTCAAATTTGAAAAACATAAAAATCATTTTTAACAAAATATAACTATTCAAAAAATTTAAAAAAAATGCAACACATTTTTATACCCGTTACTCGTAGAGTAAAAGGGTATATTGTATTCGTGCAAAAGTATGTAACAGGGAGAAGGAAGCGTTTCCGACTCTATAAAGTATATATATTCTTGGTCAGGGTCACTAGCCGAGTCGATATAGCCATGTCCGTCTGTCCGTCTGTCTGTCCGTCCGTATGAACGCTGAGATCTCGGAAACTATAAAAGCTAGAGGATTGGCATTTTGCATGAAGATTCTTGGAGTTCCTACGCAGCGCAAGTTTATTTCAAGAAGGTGCCACGCCCCCTCTAACGCCCTCAATAGCTTATATAGGATTTTAAAAATTTTAATTTTTCGGAAATGTAAAAATGCAGTTTTGTTGTGCCTATCAATACCTATCGAAATGTAGAAGAAATTTTTTAAATCGGACCATTCGTTAAAAAGTTATTGCTGATCAAAGTTTATATCTCCATCGCACTCCCTTTAGCCGAGTGACGGGTATTAGATAGTCGGGACACCAACCCGACTATAGCGTTCTCTCTTGTTTTTTATTAATATGTAAATATTAAAGATAAAAAAAAAAAATAAAAGGACACCATGCATTTTTCGTCTCGACGTGGGATTGAACTCACACTTGCGGCTATTAGCTTGAATAAAATATTCATGCACGCACGCGTTAGACCCCTAGGCTACCAAATTTTCTTCGATTAAAGACAATTTTTTCTGAATGTTAGAAAAATTTTAAACATTTTTTCTGTTTTTTAGAAAAACAATATTTCTATTATATAAGAATTTTTTCTAATTTGAATGGCGATTTTTTTTTATTTTTAGAAATGTTTAGTCTTTTTTTTCTAAAAGCAATGGCGATTTTAACCCTTAAATAAAGACAGGCAGATTAGAAAAAACACCTTATAATTTAGAAAAAAAAAGGATTTTTCTCATTTTGAGAAAAAAATTTCTAAAAAATATCGTTTAACAGAGAAATTTTCTGAAGTTTAGAAATTTTTTTCTCTTTATAGAAAATTTTTTCTAAAGCACAGAAAATTTGTATTTTTCTATATTTAAGAAAAAATAATTTTTTGAGTGTATGCAAAATGCATCCAAATAGTAAAAAAAAACTTTTTAAGCCAAAAACAGCAAGAGAGCAACTTAGCAAGTAAACTAAAAAAATCAAATAAGAGAGAGCAAAACTGAACAAGTGAACAAAAAAGAGCAAGTAAGAGAGCAAAACTGAGCAAGTGAACAAAAAGGAACAAGTGAGTAGGGTTGTCGAATTTTTAAAAAATATCGTATCGATGATATTTGGTTTTTGAAAAAATATTATTAATGATATTTGAAAATATCAATTTAAAATATCGATATATCGATGATATTTTCTATTTTTTCAAGATATTTAAATTTTAATGGGAGAGGACATCACAGGCTGTTCATTTAAAATTCACAGCGCACATTACCGTTAATATGTTGCTTTAACATACCAGATATGAAGAAATTCAAGAAAGCGAAAAATGTTATCAAATCAAATTCACGTTTTTTTATTAAGTATAAGAATTCTAAAATCAAAGCTTATGTTCTTCATATATTTTGATGCAATAATTACGAATTTGGTTAAAAAACCGTCTCCACGGTCCAGATTTTAAAAAAATTTCGTTTTTAAAAACAAAAAATGGTCTTTTAATGTTTTTCTTAAATTTATAGGTGTTTAAAAAAACCCGAAATCACAATTTTTCGACTCTCAAGGAGAAATTTATAGGGGCTTACAAATTTTTCGACTTTCATGGAGAAATTTTCGAAATCCTTCTCTTGGAGACCGTTTTCCTGGCCAGATTCGTGATTAGTGCAACAAAATATATATATATATATATTAGAGCGGGTCGATTTGTATGGGGCCGAAAAAAGTGATGAATCGTATAGGGGGAACGTAATCTTTAAAGTATTCTAAGCAATATTGCCGAACAAACTTGTGGTCTAAAATGACGTTTGACCCCCCCCCAAACGCGAATGAAAAAATGAATGAATATCATAGTAGCCAGCACAGATATATTACTGAATTTAAAACGACTATTTTTTTTTCTCAAAAGGTAACTTTGTAAAATTCGTTTATTGATTAATAGTTAGTGTTCTATTTTCAAATCTTGTTTACTTGTTTCTAGATTATTGCTAATATAAAAAACCGCAAAGTTGAAGGAATTTTTGATAAATAATAACGTAATTAAACTTAAACAGTATCTGGACAAAGTCGCCTTTTAACAACGCAAAATAGGGGTTTCAAATTCAGTACTATATCTGTGCTGGCTACTATGATATTTTTCACGAAAAAACCAGTATTTTTCATTCGCGTTTGGGGGGGGGTCAAACGTCATTTTAGACCACAAGTTTGTTCGGCAATATTGCTTAGAATCCTTTAAAGATTACGTTCCCCCTATACGATTCATCACTTTTTTCCGCCCCATACAAATCGACCCGCCCTAATCGAGTATTACTATAAAAGAGTAGATGTCGATTTGCGTCATGTTCCCCCAGCCCAAACCATAAGACCTAAAATTCTGGAAAAAAATGGGTCTGAATCGTGTGGGAGAGGAGGTGTGCACTAAGAAAGGATTTTTTAAAATTCGGCTCCCAAGAATTCCCAGGACTGTCACAAAAATGCGAATTTGCTGACTGAAAACATGAACCATTCCCACAGTTTTCAACCAAACAAATTGATATTTTTATTATAAGCTTTATTTGTGGAAATCTTTGAAAGCCCAGAAGATGAGCCCCAACCGACTTCCGGTTGGGGGCACTTAATTATTTTTTCCGCACCGATTATGCGATCGGATCCGTTTTTGGTTTAAAGTGTGGAGCTATACAGTGTTATTTTTTATATATTCTTTTCGAAATTTTTTTGGTGGTTAGATCTGCTCAAAAAAAAAGTTAATGTAAAAAAAAATTGCATGAGTTTTTCTCTGCATTCGCTTAGCTAACCAAAATGATAGATTTAGGCTACCAGAACGGTGGAGTTAAGGTGAGAATAAAGTGAAGTTAATGCGGCGTTGAATTGCGGTTAAGGGGTAAAAGTAATTTAAAGGAAGTGTGAAGGTGAAAAAGGTTAGGTTCGTTTGGACTTTGGCGTGGATAAGGATGGTCAAGGTGACAAACAAGTTTTATCGAGAAAAAGTGAAGTTTAAGTAAGGTAGTTTAAGGTAAGGAAACATTTTTTTTCAGGTGAGACTAAAGTTAAGTTAGCTAGGGAGAGGAAAAACTGGAGAAAATTCATTAAAACGATGTTAATTTGGCGTGAAGGTTGAGTATGGATGGGTTACACTAGGGTTAAGACGAGGAAATATTGATTACAGCATTAAGGTGCTAAAAAAGTGTGCCAAGGGTGTGATTAAAATAGGAGGGAGGTGGGGTTAATGTGAGGTAATATTGGGGTAAATGCGGTGTTAAGGTAAGGTATGTTATGGTAAGAAGGATACACTCCAAAAATTTTTCGCCCTGAATTTTACAAGTTTGCTTTTTTGAGTGCATGGACAGAATATTAGTGCGTCCTAGGGGGGTTTACGGTTTAACTAAGATTAGGCGGGATTCTACTCGGATATTACTTAGAATTTGGAAATATGAAAAAATGCACAAAATGCTTTGCTAATAATAGCGGACAACGTCGCTTCGGGTATTGCTAGTATATATATATGAATATATACATTTTCAAATTTTTGGACACATCACCATTTTTAAAGTAGGCATATTATGTAAATTACAAATAAAATGATATGAAATGCTAGGAAAAGAAATCTGTACTTAAAGACTTTAAAAATACTCGCTCTGTTATATGCTGGTCCGTCATACAACTGCGGGCATCTCAAACCACGCCATCTTATGGCAGAAGACCATCTTTCAGATGCAACTGAACTTTCAGGAGTAATAAGGCAAGCTAGGGCTAAGTCTTTAAAGTGACCAACCATTAGAAAGGACAAAAATATCATTTACAAATAATATCGATATTCGATATTTCGGACCAAAAAAATATCGCTATGATAATATTTTTTTTAAGAAAATATCATCGATATATCGATATTTTGGTATATTTTCGACATCCCTACAAGTGAGCAAAAATGAACAAGTGAACAATAAAGAACAAGTTCGGAGGAACACGTTCACTCACTCAGTTTAGTGAGCAACTCTTTTTAGTTCACTCACTCATGAGCAAGGGGCTGTCCATATATTACGTAATCACCTAGGGGGGGGAGGGGGTCAACCAAATGATTACTCTAGTGCAAAACAATTTTTTTTTTGTATGAAGAATTGATTACATGGGGGGGGGGGGGTCAAATATCGCCAAAATGGTGATTACGTAATATATGGACAGCCCCCAACCCAACACTATTACAAAACACCTTGACAAAATACAGTATAGGCGATTTCCACATTGTTGGCGGCGTATTAGCAAACAACTACTGGTATTCCCGGGATCTTAAGACTTACATATACATACGTATAACACTTGTATGTTTGAGTGCAGCGAGTTTGTTGCAAATGTGTCACATCATGATTTTAATTAAAATGAGAACAGAACCTATCCGCCCAGTTTACTCTCTAAGTACATTTTCGTAGTTGGTTATCAGCGCTTTAAAGCGGTTCGTACTGTATTTTTGGAACGACCAACTTTTTTTTCACTTTGTAAAAAGCTTAAAGTGTTTTATTCTAGTTCATAAATTTCGGCAGGGCATACTCAATAAAATATAATACACTGCCACAGCCAGACAACGAATCCAACGAGAACCTAGACAAAATGAGCAAATGAAAAGACTAGCAACGAGCGCTAATAAAAACCAACTTTCGGCTTTGGCTCCGGCTCCGACTCCGGGTCCGACTTTCCGTAGTGAAGCGCTCTTTTTAGTGTCACACGAAAATAAAACTGGGAATAACGAGCCAGTTGAAAGCGGACCGACAACTGCAGCCCGAACTTCTGCCGACCACGCCCCCACACAGTTGCACACAATGAAACGTAGTTGAAAATTATGAAAATTATCTGCCACGCCATTTTTATGCCAGAAACTTTGCATCTAAATGTCCATAAAAGCGGAAGCGTCGCGACGCCGAATGGAAAAAATGGCACGAAACCGGGGAGCGACAAAGCAAAAACTAAAAAGAAATGAGCAAAATAAAGGACTAGCGGTTTACGTGTGTGCGTGGCATCTGCCGGGCAAGAGTCTGCATCGCTAGCTAATCTTGTACTCCATGCACATGTGATTATTATAATAGAAATTAAAATTTTATTCCTTTTTATTTTATTTTTTCCTTTGTAGCAAATGGTTGTTTTTAAAATGATCAAACCGTTTTATCAAACCTCCGCGATTTGTCAGCGCTAAAAAAATTGTTTAATAGTGATCTGAAGTTGTATCCATAAAATATTTAGTTTAGTTTATTTATTAATATTTTCCTAGCGCGACAAGTGATTACTTATATTTATTGCGCTAGTCACAATGCATGGCATACAAGATATACAGTGCCGAACTTTACTATTACTATTTACACTTAGCAAATTTAACTTCAAAACCGCTTTTCTCCCTCTAATATATTGATTTTAAAATGTAACAAAATTTGTTAGGATAAACTGGATATTTATCTGTTAAAGTCACTTGGTTTCATTAATTTATCTCTTAAACCTAATTTTTTAAAATTAAAAAACCATAAAATGAGCTGTTTTTTCCGAACAAAATTATTGGCACACCTGTGTTGAATTTAACTATTACGCTAAAACTTAATCGATTAGTCTAATTTTTTTTGCTAAATCTGCTTTGCCTCTGTTGTCCAGATGGCATTATGCTAAATTTGTATCCTTAAAGCGTTAAAATAACTTAATTTTAACTAAAAACGGTTATTTAAAAAAATGTTAAAGGCCAATGCATATATCTGTGCAAAAAATATTATTTTAGTCAATCATATGATAATATTAGGAAATATGTGCCCAGAAGTTGTTTTTACCATTCGGATCCTTTTACGGCGTGTTTGAGGACTCTCACTGTGCCAAAATGCAAGGCACATAGCCCGACCGATGTGTTTAAGAGGCCAAGGAAGCGAAAGGATCAAGGAAAAGGATAATGTCAACCCTTAGATCTTATCAGCACAGATCAAAGTTTAGGATAGGAAGGACTTTTGCAAGGATATTCAACCAACGGCATTTTTAAAGGCCCTGCAATGTGCTAACTACATTTTTTTGCAGCTCGAAAAAATTCATTTATTTTGCAGGTCAACTTTCCGAGTCCTTAAGTCTATGAAAAGGATTGGTATAGCACCTGATAAGGTAAAAGGGTTATAAAAGTCGATTGGGATACTAAAGAATCCCTTTTCGTACCCTAAACGGTTATATTGGTGGCCTTTGATCTCACTTCATTCGAGGGGAGCCTGCCCGGTTTAATGTTTTCGTTGCCAATCGGGTTGCGACGATCCAGGAGTTAACCAGAACGATGGAGTGGCGCTATGTTCCCACATCCTTGAATCCGGCGGACATCCTGTCCCGTGGTGCTCTTCCTAATGAGTTGATCGTTGATGAGCTGTGGGCACATGGTCCTCCGTTTCTTATTGGTCCTCAAGATGAGTGGCCAGTTGCGGTCCCAGCTGAGAGGCCGACCCTGGAACTGCGCGCAAAGGTTTTGCTCATTCAGTCGCCGTATGTGGACATAATAGCTGCCTCCAAGTACGCTAATTCCTTCTCATCTCTGCAGCGGGTATTTGCTTATGTGCACAAGGTTTGTCATCGAATACGCCACAAGGGAATCACCGCAGGAGATATCAAGTCTGGAACTCAACTTTTATTGCGGTTGGTACAGCGGGTGCATTTTTGGGAAGATATAAGGTCGCTTCAGAATGGCAAAGAGATATCGTCGTCCAGCGTACTTGCCACATCTTCACCCTTCTTGGATAAGTTCGGTCTACTGCGTGTAGATGGTCGCCTGAAGAATTCGCCGTTGGATTTTGATAGCCGTCATCCAATTATACTCCCTAGAAGCCACCCAGTCACTCTTGCTATAATTGTTGATTTCCATGAGCGAAATTTACACACGGGACCTCGTGCTCTTTTGGCTATGATTCGATCCCAATATTGGCCAATTGGGGGGAGAAAAACGGTGACGAAGGCGTTGCACAAATGCATCCGATGCTTCCGGTCCAAGCCTCGCCTGCTGGAGCACATTATGGCTGATCTCCCGGAACAAAGAGTCAACGGTTGCCAAGTCTTTGGAGTCACTGGCGTGGATTTTTGTGGGCCATTCCATTACAAGCCAGAAGTTCGTAATAAGGCTCCGGTAAAATGCTACGTGAGCGTCTTCATTTGTTTTGCTACAAAGGCCGTCCACTTGGAGCTCGTAAAGGATCTATCCACTACTGCGTTCTTACAGGCACTAAAACGGTTTAAATGCACCCGCCGAAAGCCACAACACATTTGGTCGGACAACGCTACAAATTTTGTTGGAGCCAGAAACGAGCTAAGTGAGCTGCGGCGGCTCTTTATCAGCGACGAGCATCAGCGGACACTTCTGGAGTTTTGTGCGATTGAGTCCATCGAATGGCATTTTATTCCTCCTCGATCTCCGCATTTCGGCGGACTCTGGGAAGCGGCAGTCAAAACTGCCAGGCATCATTTTTACCGGGCTGTGGGGTCCTCAATTCTTAGATTTGAGGAGCTGCGAACTCTGCTTTGCCACATTGGTGCTGTCAGAAGATCCTGCAGCCCTCGATGTTCTAACGCCAGCACATTTTTTAACTGGAGGTCCGCCATCTAGTTTAATCGAACCTGATGTTACAAAGCTAAACTTCAATCGTCTGGACAGTTGGCAACGTGTGTCCTTTCTGCAGCAGTCTTTCTGGTCCCGATGGAAAGAGGAAT
The DNA here is from genome assembly GCA_037075205.1 of Drosophila prostipennis. NCBI lineage: Eukaryota > Metazoa > Arthropoda > Insecta > Diptera > Drosophilidae > Drosophila > Drosophila prostipennis. Next base: position 51,203 of record JBAMCJ010002871.1, on the reverse strand, counting down.
ACTTAAGCCTCCATCAGCAACGCTCCAAATGGCGTACCTCCGGCCCTGCTTTGGCAGTCAACGATGTGGTGCTGGTCAAGGACGAGAACCTACCCCCGATGAAGAAGCCGCTCGCGAGAATCATGGAACTGGTATCTGGTAGGGACGGAGTGGCTCGAGTGGCGGTGATCAGAACTTCATCAGGAACCACCAAGCGCGCAGTATCTAAGCTGTGCCTTTTGCCCCTTAAGGACGAAGTTGGAAGCCAGGCCCAACTGGGGGGAGAATGTCGGGACAAGCAGGAGCCGTCACCTAATTTATAGATAAAGCTCAAACAAAGCTTTCGTATTACATACTAATTGCTTATGTTCTCGCCTTCGTTGGTCGCAAGCCGACTCTCTCTCGGCCGCTCGACTTCAGCGCTTATCGCTTATAGCGCTTATAGAGAGCTTTATCTGCGCTAATTATCTAAAGCGGGATCACTCTCTCATGTACTAGAGTTGGTAAAAAAATCGATAGCACTATCGATACTATCGATGGTTTAAAAATTTAGAAAACATCGATGGATTAGGCCCACAATCGATACTATCGCTTAAAAAAATAGTTCCATTTTACATGTAATTTTTGGTATATTTTAAGAAAAAAAATTTAAAAATTTTTTAAGACATGACGGTATTTTTATTGTTAGGGCTCAACATTGAATTTTGTTTCATTTTCTTCGCAGTAAAATTAAGATCGTAGTTTTTCTCATAAGTTTTATGATACAAGCATAAATTTTCAAATATTTTTTTTTCATTATTTTCCTTAATTTTTGTAATTTGTTTTTTATTTTCTTTAATTTCCGATACTATCGATAGTATCGATAGTTACCACCATCGATCGCCAAAAACATCGATAGTGCCCCCTATCGATGTTTTAACAACCCTATCATGTACATTCATGAGCGCGCGCTCAATATATTGGCATATATTTTCTGTATCCTCCAATATTATCCGCAATAATAAAAATTCTTATTATAACGTTTAACTAATTATATCGGCGTTATTATTTCGAGTTTAAAGGATAGTCGTTGAAAATTCTCAATGACTGAACATCAACATAATTCTGAAATAATTAGGAGACGTGTGTGAGGTACAAATTAAAACAATAAACGACCGCAAAGTGCCCCAAAATTCGATTCGTTTTTTTTAAATTCTTTCTTTTGCCATTTTTCTGTTATAAATGTTGTTAAAATGGTTTAAAAAAATTATGATCATAATCTTATGGCATAGCCGCAACTAACTGCATTTAAATTTTTTGGAAATTCAGCCTCCTTAACCAAGTCCCCAATATTTTCCAATTTTGTTGTGTGTGACGTCACGGCCTCCACATATGAATGTATGTATGTTCTGCTGGCGCACTTTGCATTAAGACGTAAATGTGTGTATGTAGCATTTTAAGTGTGACCGTGCAAGGGAAAAAAAATGAAAATACCACAGTCACACAAAATGCGCGGTTAAAAAATCGATTATATCGCAAATCTTTTCTTTTGTTTTCAAATGTTGAGTTATCGACAAACTTTGGATTTGTAAAAAACAAAAATAAACAATTTTGCAATGTACATACACGCATGAAATATATATATAAAAAAATGCATATTTTACACACACAGCCATTAGATACATATATGCGTGTGTACGTTTGTGTGTGTGCATTGCAGCTGACTAAGGAATTGAGGTTCGCTCAAATTCAAATTCAAGACAATACTGATATCCTTTTGCTAAAAGAATATTTCATTTACATTTCCACAACAGATTGAAGACATTTTGCAACCGATTTTTGTGATTTAAAATTCAAATCGCATTGATAATATTAAAAGAACATTAAATATTCAAACCAATTGATTCTCTTGCTCTTTATTACACGTGCCTCATATTGTTTAAACAAATGCAAATGTTTAAACACTATGATTCACGGCGTCCCCCTCCACCTGTCTTCCTGCTATTAATAATATATATCTAATCGGGGTGAAAAACAAGAGAGAACGCTATAGTCGGGTTGGTGTCCCGACTATCTAATACCCGTCACTCGGCTAAAGGGAGTGCAAGGGAGATGGAGATATAAACTTTGATCAGGCTTAACTTTTTAACGAATGGTCCGATTTAAAAAATTTCTTCTGCATTTCGATAGGTATAACTAAACGGAATAAAATTGCATTTATACTTATCAGAAATATTTGAAAATGTGGGCGCCAGACACATTTTAGTATGGTTTGTGGGCGACTATGGGCGATTGTGGGCGTTAGAGGGGGCGTTGCGGTCGCCTGAAATAAACTTGCGCTGCGTAGGAAGCCCAAAAATATGTGTTGGTAATCCCAATATTCTAGCTTTTGTAGTTTCCGAGATCTCAGCGTTCATCCGGACGGACAGACGGACATGGCTAGATCGACTCGGCTAGTGATCCTGATCAAGAATATATATACTTTATAGGGTCGGAAAAGCTTCCTTCTACCTGTTACATACTTTTGCACGAATACAATATACCCTTTTACTCTACGAGTAACGGGTATAATTAATGGAAACTAAAATACTGAAAACAAAATAAAAATTTTAAAAATTCAAATTCAAGAAGATAATACTGATAATACCTCTTGCTAAAAGAATATTTCATTTACATTTCCACAACAGATTTAAGACATTTTGTAACCGATTTTTGGGATTTAAAATTCAAATCGCATTGAGTCAAAATCTGCCAAGTGGGCCACCCCTGAACCGAAGGTCCGATTTTCATCAAACTTGTTGGCTTTTCCTGTTCACAACGACAATATAAGAACTTCATTTGAACGGTTTGGCGAAATTTTAGGTTTTACCGGAGTTATAGCGGTCAGAATAAGGCATTTTTGCCACTTTTTCGAAAAAATTGCACTCAGTTTTTATTGCATATCTTTGGAACGGTTTGAGATATCTGTATGATGTTTTCACTAATCGATCAAGAATTGTATTTGCTTTTCATAAAAAAATATAAAAAAAATGTTAAAATTATTTTTCTTAAAAAAAAATAACAAAAATTTTGTTAAGTGTATTTTTTTCAGTGTTCTTCACCAGCTACTGAGTTCAAAACCATTTAAAAATAAAGTTTAATTCATCATGAAGAAGATCCAAAAAAAAAAAAGAGGGGCCCGGCCAAAGGTTTTTCGCAATACCTTATTTTCGGTGGGCGCACAGCGGTTTCCCATACAAAAACGGCTTGCTCGTGAAAATTGGCTGGTCAACACATGCCGTAGCGAGCGTAGCGTCAGCCGACTGCAGCCGTCAATGAGAAACTTTTTGTCGTTTTGTATGGGAAACCGCTGTGCGCCCACCGAAAATAAGGTATTGCGAAAAACCTTTGGCCGGGCCACTCTTTTTTTTTTTTGGATCTTCTTCATTATGAATTAAACTTTATTTTTAAATGGTTTTGAACTCAGTAGCTGGTGAAGAACACTGAAAAAAATACACTTAACAAAATTTTTGTTATTTTTTTTTAAGAAAAATAATTTTAACATTTTTTTTATATTTTTTTATGAAAAGCAAATACAATTCTTGATCGATTAGTGAAAACATCATACAGATATCTCAAACCGTTCCAAAGATATGCAATAAAAACTGAGTGCAACTTTTTCGAAAAAGTGGCAAAAATGCCTTATTCTGACCGCTATAACTCCGGTAAAACCTAAAATTTCGCAAAACCGTTCAAATGAAGTTCTTATATTGTCGTTGTGAACAGGAAAAGCCAACAAGTTTGATGAAAATCGGACCTTCGGTTCAGGGGTGGCCCACTTGGCAGATTTTGACTCATTGATAATATTAAAAGAACATAAAATATTCAAACCAATTGATTCTCTTGCTCCTTATTACACGTGCCTCACATTGTTTAAACAAATGCACATGTTTTAAACAATTTGATTCACAGCGTCTTCCTGCTATTAATAATATAATTCTAATCGAGGTGAAAAATTAATGAAAACTAAAATACTGATAACAAAATAACAATTTTAAAACTTAACTTTTAAACTTAACTTATGCAAACAATCCAAAGGAATGGGATGGAATTGATTGGAAGGAAGGACAATGGTTGTTTTTGCAAGTTTTTGTTTTTTTTTTTAAATAGTTTGCATACACACAAAAAAATTTGATTGGTAAAATTGACGTATACGGATAGTTACGTAACAATAAAAAAAGATTTACGTTTTTTTTTGTTTTTGCTTTGGGTGTATGTATATGCGAAGTGTGTGTATTTGTTGTTGTGAAAATAATTATTTAATTGGTAGAATTGAACATTTTTGTGGTTGAGAACGGCTTAACAATTATATTGGTTAATTTTACCAAGTTTTTATACCCGTTACTCGTAGATTAAAAGGGTATATTGTATTCGTGCAAAAGTATGTAACAGGTAGAAGGAAGCTTTTCCGACCCTATAAAGTATATATATTCTTGATCAGGATCACTAGCCGAGTCGATCTAGCCATGTCCGTCTGTCCGTCCGGATGAACGCTGAGATCTCGCTGAGATATTTGAACAGTAAATTGAACGAAATAGTATATATGAAGCAGCCAGAGAATTTCGTCAGCGATCAACATCCAAACCGCGTGTTAAAGCTTAACAAAGATATATATGGCCTCAAACATTCTGGCAGGGCATGGAATAGCACTCTGAATGACACTTTAAAAGGATTGGGTTTTGAGGCTACTAAAAGCGAGCTGTATCTGTATTAGAAAATAGGTCAGAATTCGTACAATGATAGCCATATATGTCGATGACATTATAATAGCCTGTTCGAAAAAGAGTGATCTGGATAATATCAAAAAGAAGTTGCACGAAAGTTTTGATATTCATGACAATGGCCCATGTCATCACTTTCTTGGAATGGAAATACAGCGACAGGGTGAGCTTGGTACAATTTCTGTGTGGCAGAAGCAGTACATTAAATGTCTACTTGAGAAATACAACATGAACCAGTGCCGATCTGTTTCAACGCCGTTAAACCCTAGATTTCAAATTGGCTGCGATAGTGGCAACTGTGCCGAAGTAGATACAACTGACTATCAGTCACATCGGATCTATAATGTACTTGGCTATTTCCACGAGGCCTGACATCATGCACTCTATTAGCAAGTTAGCACAGCGAAACTCCAACCCACATGTCGAGCATGAGTCTGGCGCAAAACACATTTTGCGATATCTGTCCAAGACTATCGCAAGACTGGCCAACGATTGCATGCGTTTGTCCATGCAGACTGGGCAAACGATAGATAGAAAATCGTACTCTGGGTACTGTTTTTACCTGGGTGGATCAGCTTTCTCCTGGAAATCTAAAAAGCAAGGATTATTCGCGCTCAGCAGCACCGACGCTGAATACATTGCTTTGTCCACTGCATCCAGAGAAGCAATCTACCTGCGTCGTCTACTAGAAGAAATAGCATTTCATCCGAACGCAGAGCCCATCGAGATAAACGGCGACAACTTAAGCGCACAGCAGATTGCATCGAATCCTGTGCATCACAAAAGGACCAAGCATGTCGACATCAAGTATCATCATGTTCGCGAGGTTATTGCTAGAGGAGAAGTTTTTATAAAATATGTTCCCACCAACGAAAATGTAGCAGACATCTTTACTAAAAACTTACAGAAAGAAAAGCATAATAATTTTGTAAAGTCGCTTGGTTTAAATGTTAAATTGTAAGGAAAAATCTAACTTGAGAAGAAGTGTTGAAGTTTACAAGTTATATCGTTCTACTTGCACATCTCTAAGCGATAGTTTTTCCTATTTCTTTGTCTTCTTGTTTCTCTCGCTCGATGAGGCTTCATATGTCTTACTCAATAAAATACGTTTGTCGTGTGGGCACGTAAATTCGGCGTTCTTACTTATATTTGGTATCGGCTCGATTTCAGCATTAACAGTTGCCATGACTTATTCAAAATTTGACAACATTTAGGGCCGTTTTCTCGTCCGTACTTTAGTTTGCCTGCCGGGACAACGGAGCCATAAACAAAAAATGGTTTACTTGTCCTTATGTTAGCGCAGGTAGCGACAAATTTTGTCTCGGTGCTTCATCCACCGTGCCAAATTTGTGCGGTTGGATTTCTGCGCAAGTGTTGCCAGACATTTGAGCGTTGTCAATCTGGTTCCACTCTTCATTCGAAAACAGCTGATTCTATTTACAGTTAAATATAAATTAAAATTGTTAAAGTCATCCAATTGATTTTAAAATGAATTCCCGAGCGATTTATCTTCAAACTCTGTGGAATAACGTCGAATTGTCTAAAGTGCGAACCTATCGGCGCAGATATCAAGACCAAAGAAATTACTTCGAACATTACAGTATAGGAGAATTTGTTAAAAGGTTCCGCTTGCGTAAAAGCACGGTGCTATTTGTTTTGCAAAAAATTGTTTTTTCGACTTGAATTTAAAGTAAAGAAGTAAGTGCATTCATTTGATTTAACTAATTCCATATTCAAAAACCATTATTACAGGGAAACGACAATACAGTCATGGGTTAAGCTTCTGAAAGCTCTTAGATTCTACGCAACGGGCAGTTTTCTTATAACTTTTGGCAATTTTTGTGGTGTAAGCGTGGCCACAGCCAGTCGAGTTGCTAAGGAAGTTTCTTTTGCTATAGCGTCTTTTTCAAAACAATTTATGAAATACCCTCGTATTGAAGATCTTCAATAAAATGTTGTTGGTTTTTATAAAAAAAACAAGTGTCCGAAAGTCATAGGATCTCCCGGAGGCGATTCCGAAGTCACCGGTTCTACAAGAATTGTCTCCTGTTCATCAGTATAATTTTTACCGCGAAACTTTCTTTCTGCCGACATTGTTTTTTTTTTAGTTCGGAATTTTGTTTATATCATCAGCTGTTAGTGGGACTGTTTTATGGTATTTTTTGATAGTTTTTCGACTAATTTTTGACAATTAGTTAACTCTTCTGTTGTGTTTTAAATGACGGACGAGAAAACGAAAACCAATTTGCCACCTGGATAAATTTATCCTTCCATTAGCTAAATTTTACTTTGCAGGACGGACGAGAAAACGGCCCTTAATGTATTGTGTGTGTACGGGTCTCATTTCAACAAGGAAAATATGAGGCTACTATAGATGGAAAAAAGTGGCAAAAAGTACTTCAGTAAAATCCATTGTAGCTAAAGAAGTAGAGGTCGCCCAACTTTGTGATTGGACACTCTTGAAGTTAAAGGTTCAAAGTACCATTTCCGCTAAGTTGTGTCTCTGGGCTACGAAGGGTTTTCTTGCTATTAAGCCGCAAAAAGTGCCTAAAAGTCGAAAATTTGGAACTTTGACCACGGATTTCTCAAAACTGCGACGTGATGGAAAGTTTCCAAGTATAAGGTAGTAATCGACAGCTGAAATCCTTTCAGGTTTTGTAGCGTTTATTCTTGGGCCAAGAAAAAGTCTTGATTTTGTCGACCTGTGTTATCGGAATACGTTGAGAGACAAGATTGGACTTGACGGCAATGAGAACACCACCGCCTAGTCGCACTGAATGGTCACATCTATAGATAACATAATTACCAGCAAATATTTCGCAGTCAAACACATTGGCATCAAAGGAGACACTGTTTACGTGCAGTTTACTAAGTTTGCCCAATAAACTGCGAACGTTCTGGTAGTGTAGAGAAAAAGAATTATTTAGTTTTTTGAAGCGTTGGTTGAAGGAATCTGAATCGTGAATCGTAAACAATAACATGTTCAGGCCATATAGAAACATCTAGAGCCTTATCAAGATGTTCCTCAGGAAGTCAAATTTTAAACGAAGATATTTCACGTCTCTGCTTAAACTTGAACTTCAAGACGGTACACTCAAAAAAAAAACCGCCCGAAATCGCCATTAAATCAAGAAATTCGCCATGAATTTCAGTCGATGGCGATTTTCCGTATTTTTTATAAAGGAATTTTCTAAAATTTAGAAAAAAATTTCTCTAAAGTAGAAATACTTTTCTAAAATCAAGAAAAGTTGCCATCAAATTGAGAAATTTTCCTAAAATCCAGAAAGTACTTTTCTTGAATATAGAATTTGTTTCTTAATATAAGAAAGGACTTTTTTTATTTTCAGAAATTGTTCTTTATTTAAATAAAATGCATACATATTTATATTTTTTTTATATTTTATATCCTAAAAAATAGGGGGAAAAATTTGGTTAGACATAGCAGCTATAAATAAAGAGCCATTGAAATGAGACTGGTATCATCGGAAAGGCTGTTCTTTTGGCTATAGTTATATATAACTTTTTCCAACATAATTTTGAAGTAAATTGCAAAGCCTTCGAGGAACGTTGCAAAGTGTCAATATACTTTTTAAACTGGTCTAGCCCCAATACAGGGGTAATTACAGTCCGAAACTTACTTTCGCTGTTAACGGTATAGGGTAAAAGAGATTATGTTCATAAAATTGTATTGGACTCTTTGGACACTAATCCGTCGATCTAAAATAGAATAGAATTTTGTAAATATTTTGTATTTTGCAAAATAACATCAGGAATTGCGAGCCAAAAAAAAAAAAACAATACGTACACGTTTGGAACGAAATTTGGCTTCAGAAAATAAATATTTCAAAAAATCTCGCGAGCGACCAATGTTCAATAAAGTGTCCCGAACATAATGGGACGATTTTAAGGAATTTGACATTGACGGAAATTGGTTCGTAATTTCTTCAACTGATAGCGCTTTAAGCTCAAATTTTTAATGCAGCCCTTTGGTGTTCTAAGGAACCTTCAGTAAACACGGCGCGCAATTTAAACGAGCCGTTTGGCCGCTAGGGCCACATACATACTATTGATGCCCTTGGACTATTTGAGCCCCCTTCTCCCCTACTGCCAAATTATCAACAATACCTGAAATTGAAATTATTCCTGCAATCGAAAATAAATATTAATATTAGGGAAGGATTGTATTTGCGGCCTGCAATATTATTAATAACCAAATCTATTAAAATAGTATGCCCTTTGCTTACCATACATTTTTACTCACTTACCAAATTTATAGATCAAAACGGAGCTCAGCTCTACTTGGAGGCTCTCAGAGAGGACCTCACCACTTCTACCTACCTACCAAATTTATATTAAAATTTATTTCAATTGCTTACCTATAAATTGGCTCTTACAGGGATCGCACTTTAACTTTCTTAAATAGGCTCAACACAAACTTATTACTTTGAATGCTCATCCAAAACTGAGCGCAAGGGTTCAAGATGCAGCGCAACGCAAGCAACTCTCTCGCGAGAGACTGCATTTCCAAAACAACAACGCAATAAAAGTTACAGCTACGCACAAGAAAATTCTCGATCATACACACATAAACATATACATACGCCAAAAACTGTCAACGCGACGCGCCGCGGACTAACCTCATGTCTTCTTCTTTTTCGTTTCGAAGAAAGAATGAGAAGCATAACAGAAATAAAAAAAGTTTTTCTTAAATCTATGGTGATTTTCTATTTCTACTTTTCTGTTTTCAAGAAAAAAGTTTTTTTTAATTCAGAAAAATTCTTTAAATTAAAAAAAATGTACCGTGTTTTTTATGGCGACTTTCTAGATTCTAGGAAGGGATGAAGTACATTTTTTCTTAATTTAATGGCGAAATCGCCATTAATTTAAGAAAACTTTTGGAGAGCAAACTAGGAAAAAACACCATTGATTTAAGAAATAAAATCATTTTTCTAAACTTAAGAAAGGTTTTCCATAAAATTCTGTTTCTATGGTCTTTTTTCCTAGATTCAAGAAAACAATTTCTAAAATTCTGAAAATTTTCTAAAATTAAGAAAAAATTTCATTTTATGGCGATTTTCTAAAATTTAGGAAAACAAATTTTTTGAGTGCAGAAGAACGCCTAAATCATTTACTGAAAATATACGGTCAAGTGGCAAGTTCTGAAGCAAATAACTTATAAACGTAAGAGTACCCCTATTAAAGGTAATTATGTTACATTTCAGGCAGTTCAAATTTAAGAGGTTATACTCACACCATACTTGAATATTATCAATGTCTGATTGTAACCCGAAACCAGACTCTAAATTATTGTATGTCAAACAAAGCTTAACAACATCAGCATACATTAGTACACGAGAATTTGTTATGATAGAGAGAAAATCGTTAAGAAACAAAGTAAACAGCAAAGGACCCAATTGACTACCCTGGGGCACTTCAGATGTCACGTGGATCATTTTAGAATAATAAGAATAAAAGAAGAGATTGGTTAACAGCGTCAAGGGCTTTGCTGAAATCTGTATATCGGGGGTTTCACAGAAATCTCTTCCAACCAAATTTCCCCCCAAAAGCAAATCTCGGTGTCACAGAAACCGTTTGAAAATCAAGTACACGGTTTTAAACCAACCGAATAGTAGGCATTGAAGCAAATGTTCCGAAAATCAGAGCAAATTTACTCCGAAACTCGTAGAAAACTTTACAGATTCTGTGACACCTACGGTTTCTATGGGTTGGTTTTCAAACAAACCGTACCCAAATCCGTCGCCGGTTTCTGTGTCACCCCAAGTATATAACGTCAGTCTGAATTTTATTGTTAAATCCATTTATTACAATAGATGACAATTCAAATAGGTTGGTGGTAGTCGATCTTCATGCTGACACGGTGATATTAGCGAGAAACATAAATGTTGCAAATGAGATGTGATAATACGTTCAAAGGCTTTTGGAATTGCCGACAATTTAGAAATACCTCTATAATTCTGGGCATGCGCCTTCGCACCCTTTTTGTGAAGTGGAATAATAAAAGAATTATTCCATATAGTTGGAATAGACAAACGAAAAAGTTTAAGAATAGGTTGCAAATGGTTGATGCACAAAACTTAAGCACACACCCAGGAAGTCCATCAGGACCGGGAGAATAAGTTGTTGTTAAATCTCTTAAGAGAGAACTTTCGGTAATTATAGCGAAAAAAATACAATTTGCCCTATTTAAGGGATCGGTTAGTTTGATTTGGCCATGTTTAGGAACGCATTCATTAAAAGAGGTGTTTAGAACGCTATAGAAAAGTTCAGTTGCACTTTCGATGTCCATACAGTTATAAAGATCCGTCCAATTATATTGCGAAATCATTAAGTTATGTTTATTATAGTCACATTTACGAAAGCATCTAATTTTAGTAAGAGAAACTAAAGGAGAGAAGGGATCAAGGTAGGGGAGGCAAATTGTCAATTTCATTGTTGGATGGTATCGGTCTTCTAGTAGCACAAGAGCGTCAATTCTAGATACCGTGACTTCAGACGGCTCTGAAACAAAAACAAGGTCTAATTGTCTTTATAATGAATTTCGAATAAAGCTAACTTACTGTAACGATAATTCAGAAAGGCCATCCACAAAAACATGGGCGGATAAGGGAATAGCGACAAGTGAGTCAGTAGGAGAGGACCAAGAAATATCAGGGAGAATGAAGTCACCCAAAACAATCAAAAGGTCTCTGTTGGAAAGAGAGGATAGTTTTAATAGAAGATAGATATCCTGCGAGCGTAAGAAAAACGAAATTGTTCAACGGCAATGTCCTCGGATGGGAATTTTTCACGAATAAATTCCAAAACCTCCTCGGATGTTGTATATGGGGTAAATCTACCCCAGACTCGGTTAATAATATTTTCTTATTATTAAATTGGTCACAAACGGAATTGAACCCGTCATTGAGCTGTTTAAAAACTCGTGAAAGGTTCAATAGGCCGTCTCGAGTCTGCTTAATAAAGCTGGTCATCTCGACTGTCATTTCCTTGCAGGACTCACATGCCCACATGAGACCGGTATGCATTTCAATGAAGACTTTAACTCTGCCAGTAAATCCTGCACATTTGACGTGCATCAAAACTGCAAAGACACAAAATAACGATACGTATAAGAGCGCGAGATCGCGAATTTAATTATAAGCAAGAGAGCGCGAGAGAAAAATTTCTATCGACTGAGCGTGGCTTGTGGGGCACCAACAACTATACGCACGAACAGTTACAAATGTAAAGCAAGCAAGAGAGAGAGAAATTGGAAGTACAGCAAGTTCTGAGAGAGTGAGAGGGAAGAGAGATTACAAGAGTCTTATCAAGTTTAGGGCGTGTAATTTACACTACCAAAGACAAGCGATTAAACAAATCCAATAGAATTGTTAGAATCCAAAAAAAGGCCAAAGGTTTTTCGCAATACCTATGTAAAGCTTATCACTGACCAAACTGCAAGCTGCGCATTCTACATCTACAAACGTTGTTTTCTACACGTACATATATATCGGACAATAACTCAATCATTTTACTATGTCTGCCTGCTGAAACCTTGCCTTTCAAATGGCAAAATCACCTCTCGTCAACCCACAATTGGTTGCTGGCTGTGTGATAACATTGCTCACCCTAAATGTTCCGACCTTGGGCACAGTGCTGGCCTAGTTGCAGACCGTACTGAATCGAATTCCGGCCTGGATTGGACCTGCCCCAGTTGCCAACATATTAAAGTCAATATTATGGCTTTCATAAGGCAAACTGATCTGGAGTATCAGTCCTTACTAGCCGGATTTAAGGACTTATTTCATCGGTTTGAAAAGGCTGAATTCAACTTTAAAGGCCTAATCCTGGCAGCTGCTTGCCACAATGCTGTCGCTACCTCGGAATGCGTACCCGTTGCTGCCGATTCCGGACCGGACACCGGTTCATCTTCTTGTCAGCAATCCGCTGCTCATTCATCTACTGCTTCTACTGCTATCAGCTCCGGTTATGTTCCAACACTGGGATCCTACCGCTTGGCTACCAGTAATGCCTCTACTGTTGTTGCTGACGGCTGCGCGGCTGACGCCTCCCCTGGACTTACACCTGCCGCTGCCTCTTTTGGACCGCCCGATCCCGTCACACCTTCTGATCTACATCCCGTCAGCTTTTACCAGGCATCTATGTACATCTACGTCGAGTGCTGCTGCAGTTGGCTCTGGCATAATTTTGACGCCTGCTAATACGAACACGAGACCATTACAGTCAACCTTATGTGGAGTCGGTCAAAGGGAACCCATGCCCTAATCGGGCGTTGCACAAAAAAAAAAAATTTTTGTCTTCCGCCTTAATCCTGGTGCTTCTGAAGAAGACGTCAAAAACTACCTGAGCAGCAAAGTGAATGTTTCTCGATCCGTACTTACACTCAAAAAATTTATTTTCCTAAATTTTAGAAAATCGCCATAAAATGAAATTTTTTTCTAATTTTAGAACATTTTCTGAATTTTAGAAATTGTTTTCTTGAATCTAGGAAAAAAGACCATAGAAACAGAATTTTATGAAAAACCTTTCTTAAATTTAGAAAAATGATTTTTTTTCTTAAGGGGGGTAAGGTCTAGGTAACTGGGGGAAAAAGAGTGGATTTTCTGGATTTTTTTTTTGGCCAAATGAAGAAGCCAATCGAAAAATTGTGAACTACGTTTTATTATATTAGGTTTAGGTTTTTCGAATAAATCGAAAACAAAATGGCGGCTGTGCAGCATTTCTTCGTAGGCCCTTTTTTGTTTAAGGGGGTCCATGGCCGGACACCTAACGTAATTAATTTTTGATCTAAAAAAAAAAAAAATTTGGTTGGTTTCTATACATCAACAGCTATCGACGGACGTAGGATTTTTTCAATATATTGATTTTTTGCAAAATGGTGAGTGATTGAAAAAAAAGTAGCATTTTTTCGAATAAATAACGTCACAAAATTGTTGATAAAAAAAAAAGTAAGCAAAATAAAAAAAAAATCCTACGTCTGTCGATAGACATAGGTATTTTGAATATACTGTCAAAAATTGAGATCGATCGGTTAAGATTTGTTCGAGTTATGTGTCCGGCCGCCTCAAAAAAAGTGATTTCGAGAAAAACGCGTTTAAAGTTTTAAGGTGCCCGGGATATACATGTGAGGCATCGCCGCAGAATGGAAAATTATGTGTGTTTGTGTGTATGATCGAGAATTTTCTTGTGCGTAGCTGTAACTTTTATTGCGTTGTTGTTTTGGAAATGCAGTCTCTCGCGAGAGAGTTGCTTGCGTTGCGCTGCATCTTGAACCCTTGCGCTCAGTTTTGGATGAGCATTCAAAGTAATAAGTTTGTGTAGAGCCTATTTAAGAAAGTTAAAGTGCGATCCCTCTAAGAGGGAATTTATAGGTAAGCAATTGAAATAAATTTTAATATAAATTTGGTAAGTAAGTAAAAATGTATGGTAAGCAAAGGGCAAACTATTTTAATAGATTTGGCTATTAATAATATTGCAGGCCGCAAATACCATCCTTCTCTAGTATTAATTTTTATTTTCGATTGCAGGAATAATTTCAATTTCAGGTATTGTTGATAATTTGGCAGTAAGTAAGTAAATTTTAATAATAATATATTAAATATTTAATATAAATATTAATAGTTTTATTTTTATCTTTTTTGTTTTCTTTTCTTTTTTTTGTTAAGGAAATATTTGTAATGCTATTTTTTCTTTTTTTGGTTTTCTTTTCTCTTTTTTGTTTAGCAAATATTTATAATCTTATTTTTATCTTTTTTGTTTTCTTTTCCTTTTTTGTTTAGGAAATAAAATAGTAAAATAAATATGTAAGCATTTTATTTAAATAAAGAAAATTTTCTAAAAATAAAAAAAGTCCTTTCTTATTTTAAGAAAAAAGATTCTATATTCAAGAAAAGTACTTTCTGGATTTTAGGAAAATTTCTCAATTTGATGGCAACTTTTCTTGATTTTAGAAAGGTATTTCTGCTTTTCAGGAAGTTTTTTCCTAAATTTTAGAAAATTCCTTTCTAAAAAATACGGTAAATCGTCATCGACTGAAATTCATGGCGAATTTCTTGATTTAATGGCGATTTCGGGCTGTTTTTTTTTGAGTGTGGACCCGAAGCTTTAATTTGACTGCCACATAATGCTGACGGTCAACAAAGCTATGAGTGTTCTTGGGTTTATAAAGCGTTGGTCAAAATAATTTTACGACTTATATAACCAAATTATTATTTACCTGCCTTGTCCGTCCTATATTGGAATATTGTTCTTCGGTTTGGAGCCCACAATACCAAGTGCACATTGACCGTATAGAGTCGGTACACAAAAAAATGTCTTATTTTTGCCCTTCGTAGTTTGAACTGAGATCAAACCGTAAGGCTACCTTCCTACTAGAGTAGATTATTATTGCTTAATTGATAATTAAAATTAATTAATTGATTGATAAAAGGGCCCGCGCGTAACAAGCACGTGCTTTGTATCGTTGAGCAACTTGTTTGTACTGCTCGTAGTGCATCAACGTCCATTATATATCATGGCCTTATGGCCAGACAAAGCAGGTTGCTTTTGGATCGTCTGTTAATTTTACCACCGATCAAATTCCCTATTTCTTCACATTATATGAGTTTTCGTTGCTTTGGCAATGTTTTCAATGATCATTTCATCACTTGTGAGGGATATTTTTTTCCCTCATTTTATTTTCCTCACTCTTGATAAATATTTTTCGATCAGTGAGCGATAAGTATTTGAATGAGCATAGATGACAATTTGTTTGTATCGTGATTGATATTTATTTATTTTCATTACAGTCAGCTTGTTTTTGAGGGATATTTAAAATGAGCTATGCTTACGAACCCTGGGTAAGACTAGAGTAGGGTGATTGTTGGCTAAGGAAAGAAAAAACTGGTGTTATGGTTAAGAAAGGAGGTTAAAATGATGGTTTTTGGGCGTGAAGTCTGAGTAGAATGGGTTACACTGAGGTTAAGCCGAGAAAAAAGTGAAAAAAGCATTTGGGTGCTAAAAAAGTGTGAGAGACAGGTGGGGTTAGTGCGGTGTAAGGGAAAGGTAAATAATGGTTGGGGGTTATGGTAAAATATTCGGTGGGTTTTACTGTGGTGCTCAGATAAGGTTAGGCGGGATTTTACTAGGATATTAGTTAGAATTCTTAAATATGATAAAATAAGATTACTATCTAAAACTGCGATAGTCCATTCGTTAAAAAGTTATGCGCGATCAAAGTTTTATATCTCCATCTCCCTTGCACTCCCTTTAGCTAAGAAATGGATATCAGATAGTCGAGACACCCACCCGTCTATAGCGTTCTCTCTTGTTTTTTTTTGTTGCATTTATTCTAAAAATTGAGTCACAGACTTCAAACTTTACATATTTTGTTTTTTTACAATGAATAGTATGCGCCGATGACAACGATCCAGGCATACCAATAAACATTTTAGTTAACAACACACAAGAAAATTCAGAGCTAACATTTTTAGCACCAACAGAAATAAACCAAGATGTAAATTCTGAATAGTACACAAATGTTGGCTAAAGAGTGGCCAATCATTAAACGTGGATTACTGGTTTCGGGATTTCAGTTCAGTCTGAAGCACTATATAGACGCATATAAAACGAAATATGTATTTGTTAGAAAGCTTTTCTAAGATCATATTACCTTTGGAAAAATACTGCACCAGTCTAGAAACTATAATTTGAGTGCAATTTAATTTAAACTTAAAATTGTTAGTAAGCCTGCTGGTTTCATATTATAAAAATTTTCATATTTATGTTTAGATGGCTTTAATTTGTGAAATTTGGCCGTTTAACGGTAAAATACCGAAAATTTTCGCTCATTTTTTGATCTTTAACGACATAGGTGCACTTCTTCGCAAAAGTGATTTGTCAATTTGGGTTGGGTTCCTAACGATCGATATATACGACCCTATAAAGTATATATATTCAGGATAACTAGCCGGGTCGATCTAGCAATCTCTGTCCGTCCGTATGAACGCTGATATCTCGGAAACTATAAAAGCTAGAAGATTGGCATTTTCCATGCAGATTTTAGGAGTTCCTACGCAGCGCAAGTTTGTTTCAAAATAGTGCCACGCCTCCTCCAACGCCCACAATTGTTATAAAACGAATTTAACAATTTTAATATTTCGGAAAAGTAAAAATGCATTTTCATTGTGTTTATCAATACCTATCGAAATGTAAAAGACATTTTTTAAATCGGACCATTCGTTAGAAAGTTATGCCCGATCAAAGTTTTATATCTCCATCTCCCTCGCACTCCCTTTAGCTGAGTAACGGGTATCTATTAGTCGGGGCACGCGACTATAGCGTTCTCTCTTAGTTTGGTTTGTAATGCAGTCAAAACATTTAAAAAGTGCAACTCTGTATCTTTCAAATAACACACTTAAAAAAATTTGTGTAATTTTTTTAACGGAATTATAAGCAAAAGAAGACGTATCCTTTTGCTTATCCTATGAATGCTTAACAAAGAAGGATTCAAAATAACTACTTTTTTTATTTATTTCTGAAGTTTTATCACCTTCCAAGTTGCTTCGGGTGTGTGTTGTTGCTAATTGTGTGTATTTGTTGTTGGAAAAGTAACTATTTAATTGGTAGAATTGACAATTTTTGTGGTTGGGTACTGTTTCACAATTATAGTGTATATAGACTACTAGAATCATTTTTGAATATTCAATAAATGATGCCAGCATTTACACTACAGCCGCATCTTTAAAAACGGTAGAAACGTTACAGAAAATTGACATAGGCTGCGTTCAGCAGAACAACATGATCACTGATCACTGATGGATCAGTAATCAGTGATCAAGTGTGTTCTGCTGAACGCTCATGATACATAACCATGCTATAAAAGTAGTCGGCTTGAACCTATCGGTATCGATGCACCCCGCCACAAAAAAAGCTGTTCTTTTGCTTTACTGAAATGGATTGTACGTATATTTTCTTTAATAAAGAATATCTAATTAGCCTTATTAATATTACACAGCGGAAATAAAAATCTGGACAACTGGGGTCACAAAGCTTCTTTTAGCTTTGTATTTCGAAAAAAAGAACACTTCAGAAACCCCAAAATTAAAAAGAAGTTTTTTCTCCAAACAAACGTGGACAATAGGTTCCTTCAGAGCTTCGACTTTAGGTGCTAGTGCCAGAAGAAGCAACTGTAAATAAAAAGATTAATTAATAAAGGACTGTGAATTTGAAATGGGTCTATTACCTCAAAAACTGCACGATACATTCTAAAATGTTTCTTAAATTGGTCCAAGCGGTACCTTTGGACAGTCTCTTCGTAAAAATTTCTTGATTTTACACAGCGCCTCTTTTTCTTGAAAAGACGAGTTGTTAAATCTATATCGTCCACCGCCGCGAGTACAGCATTGCACACTGCATTGGTAGCCACATCAAAATCAAAGAATTCTTACAATATGATAATAGATTCAACCGAATTCATGGTTTTTCATTAGTTTTGCCTTTGTTTACATTCTTTTTTTATGTCCATTCGACTCGATATTTCGCCTATCGATACACGCCAACCGCTATGTATCATGTATCAAGAAAAGGTAGCGTACTTTTTTTACGCTACCTGATCACTGATTACTGATGCAAAATTCTTGCATCATGATCAGTGATCATGTGCGTTCAGCAGAACTATCGTAAGAAATCCATCAGTGATCAGTGATCATGTTGTTCTGCTGAACGCAGCCATAGAAATCATCCGTTACTTAAAAATGTCGCCAAATATACTAAATTTTTAACAAAATACCAGGGACCGTAATCATTATAAGCGATATTCAAAAAACTCAGAAATAATCATTATTTATGAGTTTTATAAATATGTATTAGGAATAATCACTATTTATGAGTTTTATAAATACCCTGCAGGAAAAGGAATCAGTTTTGGACCAATAAAATACTAGTTGGGTCAGGAAAGTTAACTAGTTCAAGTTATGTCCATTTCCTTGTAACGAACTGGTCCATTTTTCATAGGCTTGACCTCGGAAACAACTAGTCCATTTATTACTAGTTTTGCACTAGTGGATGTTAACCAATTTACGGTTACAGCTGTTAAACTACACTAAAAAAAATTATTTTTTCGAAAAATCTAAAAACTGGTCTATCAACCATTAAATCATTGGATTTACTCGAACCTGAAGATGTTAAATTTGACGCTCTCTTAATTGGTAGTTTATTGAAAGGCGCGGTTCCTTAAAGGATTGTTACACAGAGAAAAAAACGGAACAATACCCGATTGATATTGTCTCCTCAATTTGTACATATCAATTTTTCCATATTAAAATAATACAAATTCATACCAATTTGATACGAAATCATAACAAATACCAATGTTGATATGAATCCGTAAAATATTAATATGAATACTTGAAAGATTGTTATGTTTTTCATAACAAATGGGACATCGAAAAGTCTTCGAAAAAATAGTATGGCTGTGAATTTGTATTTTTACCGTATTTCTGGTATACAATGGTATTATAACGCTTTATATGCGGTGATCACACTTACATTTACTTCGTACTGCGTAAATAATTTTGTTGTGAAAAGTGAAAATTAAAAGTGCTATAATATATAAAATCCTTTGGTAAGTATGTATTATTTTAAGATAAAGCTTAAGCCTAAAGCCAACCTGTGTTAATGGCTTAGTTTTTAAATAGTTTGGCGTAATATCATGGAGGATCCACAGCTGCTTAAATTCCTTGAAGACCACGAGGTCGACTTGGTCGTTTTCGACCTTCTTCAAGGTTTTTATAAATCAACAAAAACAATAAGAGGTTGAGGCTTATTGTTTCTATGTAATTCTAGAATGTGGATACAATTACGACAGACTCCAATACATAAGCGCAGCCGATCTGGACATTATATTTGCAAAGCGCGAATATCTTGGATTAAAATCGGAGTTCCGCGAGAAGCTGCTAAAGTGGAAGCGGTCACAAGTAATATTCATTTTAAAAATTTTCACAATTGGTTGAACTTATTAAAAATTTTAGAGCATTGATGCCTGCGCAGGAGATAGCGCTCCTAACGCAATCCCAACAAATATCGAAAAGGTACGATTATTATGGTTTGAATATTATTAGTTTAATTAATTGTTCATTGTTAATTTTATTTTTTATTATATTTATACTTCTATACTTTAATCTAGAGTGTTCAATTAATTCTACAGTCCTGTGATATTGGAAAGCAAATCATTCTTGATTATCAAGAAAAGGGCAAACTAACGGAAGATAAACGAGGAAAAATCTTAACAATTATAAAAGAAAGTTTTTACAACGTCAGCTCGCAACGCTATAGAATTCCTAAATATGCAGAAATAAGAAAACTTTCCGAAGAAATTGTGGCACTATTTCCAACCGAAAACAAAGATGTTTATTTTTTGAGTAGGAAAGATAATGGAAAAGCAAACCCCAGTGGAATTTTGTTCACTAAATTGCACAATTTAAATAGAAAACGAAAACTGTCTACGGGATTGGATAGCTCAAGTATTGAAGAAGTTGATGCAGAAGAATATTCACAAGAAGTCCATGAAATTGTTAGAACTCTAAAGCTGTACAACGGAACTGAAGAAGATTGTCTGTGTTTGTGGGAAATTACGTCAAGTTATCGTCAAAACTTTATTAAGCAGGGGTCAAACGACATTGAAGCTATATTTAATGAGTTTCCAATTTTTAAACAGTCTCTCGGACATTCTTTTGTAAGCAATTTAAACAGTTTGGTCGTAGTTTGTGATGTCCTTGGAGTAAATGTTTGTGATGTCCCTTGCTAATTTTTTTGATATTTGTAGAAAATTTGTTATATATTGTAATATGACTAAATCATTTAATTTAAATATTGCAGATTAACCTCGATTTCAAATCCATTCATCCAGATAAAGCTTTCAAACTTACAAGTTTATGGGAAGAATCAATTGTGAAGTTTAAGGCCTACTACGAGATAGTTGTGAAAGACAAATACTTTCTACAGCTTCTTCGGAGTTGCACCGAATCTTTACATGACAGTAAGTAAACTTAAAACTATAATACACTATAAAACATTATTATTTCTATCTTATTTTTAAGATTCGAAACACTGCATATTGTTTATGTTGCTGCACTGCGCCATCAAACCAACAGGAAGGAGCGTATTTATGGAGAATAACAAGAAATGCTTAAGACGGCATACGATTCAGGACTCCATAAGTAGCAGTGTTCTCCATATTAAAACTATAAACGACTTGCAAAACCATTTAGAAATTAAGAGTCTTAACGCCATCAAAGAAAAATCTACAATTCAACCCTTCATTGTGGTAGTTGGAATAGATTTGGCTAGCCTAACCGACTTCTACATTATTATTGGAAAGCAAACATTGAAAGTTAAATCCTTTTTGAAGGCATTAGATTGTTGCTTCAAAACCTTCCATGTCTTTAATCTTAAGTATTCACAAGAGTCTGTTCTTGTTTGGTCATTTTTGCAACTTTATTTTTATAATATTACAACAAGCTACGATGTAAAAAATGCCAGTATTATCAAGTTTATTGAATATTTAAATCAGTAGTAACTCATAGGTCGACAACATATTTTGTATTACCATTGTCATTTCAATATGCACTTTTATTTTAATTATCATTTAATCAGTTGAATACGCACTTTAATTTTCATTATCATTTAATCAGTTGAACACAGACTTTTATTTACTTTATCATTTAATCAGTTGAATACAGACTTTTATTTACTTTATCATTTAATCAGTTGAATACAGACTTTTATTTACTTTATCATTTTAAAACGACTATATTTAAACATATTTTATATCATTACTGTTTAATACAACTTTGGATTTAATTATGGAATGCTTTAAGTGCTCTAAGCCATTTGATGGACTTACTGAACTATATTACCATTTTAAATATGAGCATGGACTTTGTGAGGTTGACTTATATAAATGTAAATTTTCTAAATGTAATCAAGAGTTTACAAACTTTCATAATTTTAAGAAACATGTTAAGCGACACAAACCCACTGAATTCTCTGAAACAAATCCAAGTAAAATTCGAAATGTTCGAACATACAATGCAACTTCAAATCAGCTATTTAATGAAGAGGACAATAGTTTTGAGGAAGCTTCTTCTTCATTTTATAACCTTCAACAAACGTCAACTGAACAAGAAGTTACTTTTTCAGATCTCGAGGGAAGTCTAACCTCATTATGTCAAAATTTATTAATAGAGTTACACTCAAAGAGTTCCTTTTGTAGAAAAGATATTTTGTTCATCCAGGAAAAAATTTCTAAAATAACTTCAGACATCATAGAGGCAGTAAAACTAACAATTATTCCTAAGAGTATTACCGAAGATGCCCACCATTTTCTGGATTTTTGTTCGAACCCATTTATTTATATCGCTTCGGAGCATAGACTGTTAAAAACACTGAAAAACATAGATACTTTTGCTGATCCAATTTCGTTCAATGTCAACAATGAGATATCACCAGTTATTAAACAAAATAATCCCACACTAGACGATGCAAAAGTAAATGGGTGCGTAATGGACATTACTTTTCAAATTCGCAAGTTCTTTGAATTGCCAAAAGTTTTGGAGGATACAATTCAAGAAACATCAAAGCGAATATCAAGTTCCAAAACCGATCATTTCGTCAACTCTATTTCGTATAAAACTAAACTGTCATCGAACTTTCATAACAAAATCGTTATCCCAATTTTTTTGAATTTGAATGGTTTCGAAATCAATAATCCCTTAGGCAGCCATGCTATTATAGACAACATATGTGGTGTTTATTATACTTTCCCAACAATACCGCAGCATTTACTTTCAAAGTTAGACTTTATTTTTGTTGCTGCCTATTTCAAAACGACTCTGGGTAAACAATTTGGAATAGATTTATTTCTTCAGCCGCTTGTAAACTGCTTAAAAGTTCTTGAAAGTGAGGGTATTGTCATTAGCACTGACGTCGGTCCAAAACGAGTTTTTTTTGTTTTATGTAACATATTGGGAGACAACTTAGGCTTAAATGAAATTCTCGGATTTAATACTTCCTTTAATTCCAATTCTTATTGCCGATTTTGTACCAAAACTAAGCAAGATATGACAAAAGGTGCGACTCATGATCAAGAGTGTTTAAGAAACGTTAAAAATTATGAAGAAGCCCTTGTGCAGGATGACCCCAAATTAACGGGTGTCAAAAAAAATTGTATTTTTAACGAATTAACCTATTTTCATGCAACCGAAAACTACATCGTCGACATAATGCACGACTTCTTCGAGGGCATTTGTAAATATGACATTTCAGAGATTTTACTTAATTTTATTACTTGTGAAAAATTGTTTACACTTGAAAATTTTAATTATAGAAAAGAAATGTTTAGGTACGGAGAAAGCGAGATCGGAAATAGAACACAACCTTTCCAAATGAATCATCTTAAGTCCAAATCCATTCGTGCTTCGGCTCGAGAAATGATGAACGTAACTCATTTCCTTACTTTAATAACACTGTGCAGCATTTTTAATGATTTTTAAATTTACCTCGATGGATGCTATATTTTTGGATTCGTTACGAATTCCCAAGTTAAACTGCGTTTTCCAAAAAGTTCCCCGACGCAAGGATTCTTAGCAAAAGGACCTCAAAGTTCGAAAAATGCTGAAATTGGCCAACTTTCCGGAGCTCTCAGAGGCAAACGGATTGATGGTTTGATGCGATGTTAAAGTTTTTTAAAAGATACACTCTTTATCTTTCAAACCCCATACTTAGAATAATTTTAGAATTTTTATTAAGGGAAAAACAAATTTTAGAAAACATAGTCCAAAAACATGAAAACATACAGCTGCGGTCAAAATAGTAGTAGTGTTGCCGCCATGTCTTTTTAAAGGTTTGTTGTTGTAATTTATCTTCTCCTGGTAATATTGTATTGATTGTATTGTACTATTAGACTAATTGGATAAGAAAAGTGACAACAACAAACTTTTAAAAACACTGGGCGGCAACACTACTACTATTTTCACCGCCGCTGTATGCTTTTATGTTTTTTGACTATGTTTTCTAAAATTTATTTCTCCCTTAATAAAAATCCTAAAATTATTCTTACTACAGGGTTTGAAAGATAAAGAGTGTATCTTTTAAAAAACTTTAACATCGAATCAAACCATCAATCCGTTTGCCTCTGAGAGCTCCGGAAAGTTGGCCAATTTCAGCATTTTTCGAACTTTGAGGTCCTTTTGCTAAGAATCCTTGCGTCGGGGAACTTTTTGGAAAACGCAGTTTAACTTGGGAATTCGTAACGAATCAAAAAATATAGCATCCATCGAGGCAAATTTTTGATGCTGCATAGTGTAATTGGAGACCTTGTTCCTCCTGACAATAAATTTTGGAAATTTTTCCTAACACTTTTAAAAATAGTTGATATTCTTTTGCAAAGCGAATTTGAGGAACACGTTTTAAAAAAATTATCAGAGTTAGTAGAACAGCATAACAGGGATTATATGTCATTACTTAACACTAATCTTAAGCCAAAATATCATTTCTTAACTCATTACGTCGATGTAATTAAAATGAGTGGACCACCAAAACACTTTTGGAGTCTCCGTTTCGAGGGAAAGCATAAAGAGGCTAAAGTATACTCAAATAATATTACCAGCAGGCAAAATATTTCATTTACTTTAAGCATGAAATCAGCATTAATATATAGTCGATTCTTACAAAAATATAAAAATGGCTTGCCAAACCTATTTACAATTATAAAAAGTGAACATTGCTTCATTGAAAAGTCTGAATTCAACTGTGTAAAAACTAAAATTAAGTTTCAAGATTTTTTTATAAAAGAATTAAATTTTAAAGGTACAACCTACAAAGAAGGATATTATTTAACAAGAAATAGTTCTTCAGCTGTAGAACTATACGAAATCGTTAGAATTTTAAAATGTGATTCCAATGAAATATTTGTAGCAACAAAAGAATTTATGGTGAGTTGCTTTAATGAGCATTACCAATCTTACGAAATTGGTTCGGTCATAAACAATAGTAAGATTATAAATATAAAAGAATTTGAAGGTCCCCCAATTCATATTTATATAACTCCAACTGGTCTTAAAATGATAAGGCTAAAAAAATTTTAATATTTTTAATAACATATTCATTATTAATTATAAGTATATATTTATAAGTAAATTAAGAAATTGAAATAAAATTTTACTATATTTTAAATAAAAGTAAAAGTGTGTTTAGCTTCAAAACAAAAATTAGGGGAACAAAAATGGATTTTAAAATGCATGGGTACGAAATGCATAACATTTTAATATGAAACAAAAGACAAATTGATGCAAAAGAATATCAGCTTGGTTTGAAGAAATAACACTTTGATATGAAAAAATACCATTCTGGTACGACATTTCCCATAATTTTGTAGCAAAATTTGATATGTGCGCATAACAATCTATTATGAAAAATACCACATTCATATGTTCGAAAATACCAATTTGTTATGTTCGAAAATATAATTTTGGTATGACCACATATGGGACCAAAATTGTTATGAAAAAATACCCGAATGATGACCATTTTTGGTATTTTTTTTTCTCTGTGTACTAAGTAATTGAATACGGCAAATGATAAATAAATGGAATTCAAACCAACTTACTTTTTTCGAGGGAAGTCGCCCTCGCTAGGACTTGAACCGGGGACCTTTGAATTTGTAGACACACTAGCTGATTGAGCCATACCCGCATCACATTTTGTAATGCACTAACAAGGTTTATAACTTTTAGTGTGATATATTTTTAAACATTGATTTTTCACATGTATATTGCCTACGACAGATTAAACTAAGTTAAAAATAAAACTATAGCATCACCTAGCAAACAAAAAAAAATAATTTACAAAGACTGGGGATTGAACCGGGGACCTCGTCTGTTTGATTTGTTTGGTGTAAAATTTCCCAAGACCTTTACTCTCTAGGCTATATTTTTGGATCATATATAGTTCAAATGCAACTAGTTAAATTCCAGTTGCCTTTTAACTATACTTTAACATGTATTTGTTCTACCAATTAAATGTTTTTTGGCTTTTTCTTGTCAGAAATTTTCTAAGCCATGTGTAGTCCAAGTGCATCCAGACAAATTTCGGTAGCTTTTTTACTATCGGAATTTTACAAAGATTTAAATGTGCGCTTGCAGGTGGAAGCACGAAGCACATATCCTGATAAGAAAATTATTGATTTTCTTTGTTTAAACTATTTAAAAAGCGGTTTTATGTTATGTGCGTATCCCATTATCTATCAACAGTAGTCTTTTATGTCATTTATGTATTACTAAAACGGCTTAACAAGATACTATGAAATATTCCATTCAGAACTAAATCGATATGTTGGCTAGGTGTTAGTGTGTTGGTTCACACTGCGGTGAATACGAGTTCGAATCTCCATTTTTATACCCGTTACTCGTAGAGTAATTCGTGCAAAAGTATGTAACAGCTAGAAGGAAGCATTTCCGACCCTATAAAGTATATATATTCTTGATCAGGGTCACTAGCCGAGTCGATTTAGCCATGTCCGTCTGTCTGTCTGTATGAACGCTGTGATCTCGGAAACTACAAAAGCTAGAGGATTGGTATTTGGCATGAAGATTCTTGGAGTTCCTACGCAGCGCAAGTTTGTTTCCAGAAGGTGCCACGCCCCCTCTAACGCCCACAATAGCCTATATACGATTTTAAAAATTTAAATATTTCGGAAAAGTAAAAATGCAGTTTTGTTGTGCCTATCAATACCTATCGAAATGTAGATCGTAAATGTAAATCGGACCATTCGTTAAAAAGTTATAGCTGATCAAAGTTTATATCTCCATCTCCCTCGCACTCCCTTTAGCCGAGTGACGGGTATTAGATAGTCGGGACACCAACCCGACTATAGCGTTCTCTCTTGTTTTATTTGTAAAACTAAATGAATAAAATAAATCTAATCTAAAAAAAAAAAAATTTCGATTGTTGCTGCGCCAAGTATCCTAGAGATCGCTACGAAGAAACTTTAAGGTCTGTGAAATTGCGTGAAAAGGGAAAAGGTGTTATTTGGCTATGAAAAACGACATATATACAAGCTGGCGTAATTAGTTTTTGTGGCAAGTTGTCGGAAGGTTAGGTATGTATATTCCACGAAACACAGGGAACAAAAGTTAATTTTCTAAAAAAATTTACATAAACTGGTCATTACACACAGGTTGAAAACTAAGATTACACTTAAGTTTGTTGTTTGGAATCTCATAAAAACGTTTTTTTTTAAAGTGTAACAGGCTAGGTGTAATATAGTACACTATGTAACATGCTGTTTGTATTATTGTTCATAATGTAAATGCTAGCTTTAGTTGTAATATTAATATTGTTATACATAAGTTTGTATGAACAGGGCAGATTGCATTAATCTACTCTGGCCACACTAATCGATATCGTGAGAGCGGATCTCCTCTCTCGAGAGAGCCTGAAACGGGGGTTGAAATAGAGTTGCCTACGGGCAACGAAATAGTTCGAATTGAGAGTGCAACGAAAGCCTAGTACTCAGTTCGGCTAAGAGTTTTACTAGTCGAAAAATAGTAATCTCTTAGGGCCGTTTTCTCGTCCGTCCTGCAAAGTAAAATTTAGCTAATGGAAGGATAAATTTATCCAGGTGGCAAATCGGTTTTCATTTTCTCGTCCGTCATTTAAAACTCCAAATAAAAGGCGCATTAATTTGAGACTAGGTGGCAACCCCACAACAAAGAGTTAACTAATTGTCAAAAATTAGTCGAAAAACTATCGAAAAATACCATAAAATAGTCCCACTAACAGCTGATGATATAAACAAAATTCCAAACTAAAAAAAAACAATGTCGGCAGAAAGAAAGTTTCGCGGTAAAAATTATACTGATGAACAGGAGACAATTCTTGTAGAACCGGTGACTTCGGAATCGCCTCCGGGAGATCCTATGACTTTCGGACACTTGTCTATTTTATAAAAACCAACAACATTTTATTGAAGATCTTCAATACGAGGGTATTTCATAAATTGTTTTGAAAAAGACGCTATAGCAAAAGAAACTTCCTTAGCAACTCGACTGGCTGTGGCCACGCTTACACCACAAAAATTGCCAAAAGTTATAAGAAAACTGCCCGTTGCGTAGAATCTAAGAGCTTTCAGAAGCTTAACCCATGACTGTATTGTCGTTTCCCTGTAATAATGGTTTTTGAATATGGAATTAGTTAAATCAAATGAATGCACTTACTTCTTTACTTTAAATTCAAGTCGAAAAAACAATTTTTTGCAAAACAAATAGCACCGTGCTTTTACGCAAGCGAAACCTTTTAACAAATTCTCCTATACTGTAATGTTCGAAGTAATTTCTTTGGTCTTGATATCTGCGCCGATAGGTTCGCACTTTAGACAATTCGACGTTATCCTACAGAGTTTGAAGATAAATCGCTCGGGAATTCATTTTAAAATCAATTGGATGACTTTAACAATTTTAATTTATATTTAACTGTAAATAGAATCAGCTGTTTTCGAATGAAGAGTGGAACCAGATTGACAACGCTCAAATGTCTGGCAACACTTGCGCAGAAATCCAACCGCACAAATTTGGTGGATGAAGCACCGAGACAAAATTTGTCGCTACCTGCGCTAACATAAGGACGAGTAAACCATTTTTTGTTTATCGCTCCGTTGTCCCGGCAGGCAAACTAAAGTACGGACGAGAAAACGGCCCTTAAAATATCAGACATAAGAAGAAGATTGTAAACAAAGGCAAAACTAATGAAAAACCATGAATTCGGTTGAATCTATTGTCATTTTGTAAGAATTCTTTGATTTTGATGTGGCTACCAATGCAGTGTGCAATGCTGTAATCGCGGCGATGGACGATATAGATTTAACAACTCGTCTTTTCAAGAAAAAGAGGCGCTGTGTGTACAAAGGTACCGCTTGGACCAATTTAAGAAACATTTTAGAATGTATCGTGCAGTTTTTGAGGTAATAGACCCATTTCAAATTCACAGTCCTTTATTAATTAATCTTTTTATTTACAGTTGCTTCTTCTGGCACTAGCACCTAAAGTCGAAGCTCTGAAGGAACCTATTGTCCACGTTTGTTTGGAGAAAAAACTTCTTTTTAATTTTGGGGTTCCTGAAGTCTTCTTTTTTCGAAATACAAAGCTAAAAGAAGCTTTGTGACCCCAGTTGTCCAGATTTTTATTTCCGCTGTGAAATATTAAAAAGGCTAATTAGATATTCTTTATTAAAGAAAATATACGTACAATCCATTTCAGTAAAGCAAAAGAACAGCTTTTTTTGTGGCGGGGTGCATCGATACCGATAGGTTCAAGCCGACTACTTTTATAGCATGGTTATGTATCATGAGCGTTCAGCAGAA
Organism: Drosophila prostipennis; assembly: GCA_037075205.1. Taxonomy (NCBI): domain Eukaryota; kingdom Metazoa; phylum Arthropoda; class Insecta; order Diptera; family Drosophilidae; genus Drosophila; species Drosophila prostipennis. The sequence goes on along the minus strand of JBAMCJ010002871.1, from coordinate 22,073 downwards.
CACACTTGATCACTGATTACTGATCCATCAGTGATCAGTGATCATGTTGTTCTGCTGAACGCAGCCTATGTCAATTTTCTGTAACGTTTCTACCGTTTTTAAAGATGCGGCTGTAGTGTAAATGCTGGCATCATTTATTGAATATTCAAAAATGATTCTAGTAGTCTATATACACTATAATTGTGAAACAGTACCCAACCACAAAAATTGTCAATTCTACCAATTAAATAGTTACTTTTCCAACAACAAATACACACAATTAGCAACAACACACACCCGAAGCAACTTGGAAGGTGATAAAACTTCAGAAATAAATAAAAAAGTAGTTATTTTGAATCCTTCTTTGTTAAGCATTCATAGGATAAGCAAAAGGATACGTCTTCTTTTGCTTATAATTCCGTTAAAAAAATTACACAAATTTTTTAAGTGTGTTATTTGAAAGATACAGAGTTGCACTTTTTAAATGTTTTGACTGCATTACAAACCAAACCAAGAGAGAACGCTATAGTCGCGTGCCCCGACTATTAGATACCCGTTACTCAGCTAAAGGGAGTGCGAGGGAGATGGAGATATAAAACTTTGATCGGGCATAACTTTCTAACGAATGGTCCGATTTAAAAAATGTCTTTTACATTTCGATAGGTATTGATAAACACAATGAAAATGCATTTTTACTTTTCCGAAATATTAAAATTGTTAAATTCGTTTTATAACAATTGTGGGCGTTGGAGGAGGCGTGGCACTATTTTGAAACAAACTTGCGCTGCGTAGGAACTCCTAAAATCTGCATGGAAAATCCCAATCTTCTAGCTTTTATAGTTTCCGAGATATCAGCGTTCATACGGACGGACAGACATTGCTAGATCGACCCGGCTAGTTATCCTGAATATATATACTTTATAGGGTCGTATATATCGATCGTTAGGAACCCAACCCAAATTGACAAATCACTTTTGCGAAGAAGTGCACCTATGTCGTTAAAGATAAAAAAATGAGCGAAAATTTTCGGTATTTTACCGTTAAACGGTCAAATTTCACGAATTAAATATGAAAATGTTTATAATATGAAACCAGCAGGCTTACTAACAATTTTAAGTTTAAATCAAATTGCACTCAAATTATAGTTTCTAGACTGGTGCAGTATTTTTCCAAAGGTAATATGATCTTAAAAAAGCTTTCTAACAAATACATATTTCGTTTTATATGCGTCTATATAGTGCTTCAGACTGAACTGAAATCCCGAAACCAGTAATCCACATTTAATGATTGGCCACTCTTTAGCCAACATTTGTGTACTATTCAGAATTTACATCTTGGTTTATTTCTGTTGGTGCTAAAAATGTTAGCTCTGAATTTTCTTGTATGTTGTAAACTATAATGTTTATTGGTATGCCTGGATCGTTGTTGATCGAGCCCAAAGTCCTTCAGCTAGCCTTAATTAAAGGATCCAAGATCTCCTTTTCTCCAGCAGAAAAAATACACATCAGCTCAGCTTAAAGTCTTTACTCGAACAGTAGTGATGACAAAAGCCACTTGGCGGTTGTCGATAGCGTTTTCATAACAGCGATAGTTAACATTGCTAGTATATCGATAGTGTTATCATTTAAATTCAAGGAATATACAAAATATTAAATTCAATAAATTTCACAGAATTAATTTCTGTCGAAAGGTCTTCAAAATTGAGGGCGGTGCTATTTGCGCTTTTGACTAGCAGTTGTTTAGCAAATTTCACAGCGCTCTCCCACAATCCTCCAAAATGAGGAGAGCGGGGTGGTATGAAGTGAAATTTGACTCCGCGCTGACTGAAGGTGTCTCCGATTAGGCTCTGGCTTGCAAGATCAAATGTTTTGGCCATCTCCCGTGAGGCGCCTACAAAATTTGTAGCGTTGTCACAAAACAGATCCGTACTGAGGCCACGTCGAGCGAAGAAGCGCTTTAAGGCAGCGATGAACGCGTTCGCGCTTAAGTCAGATACGATCTCTATATGGCATGCTTTCGTTAAGAAGCACACAAATACACAGAGATAGACCTTGACGGGACGTTTTCCTCGGATATTGAAGTGCATTTGTATTGGTCCTGCGAAGTCCAATCCAGCGCGTTCAAACGGATGAATACTGCCTCGCACTCTGTTTTTTGGAAGCGCACCCATCAGATATTGTCCTAGGACTGGGCGCTGCCGGAAGCAGACGACGCATCTTCTGACCGCCCTGCGAGCTACCTTCCTGCAATTGATAATCCAATACTTCTGCCGCAAAAAAGCGCATAAGGATGCACTCCGGTATGTAAATTTATCCGATGTGTGTATTCAGTTAGGGCTTCAACTGCCAAATGATTATGTGGTAACAAAATTGGATGTATTGTTTCTTGTGGTAAATCAGCCTTTAATAATCGCCCGCCTACACGAATAACTTGCAACCCTTCTTGTACATCGATGAACGGATTTAAGCCTTGTATCGTCGCTGATTTTAACCTCTTACTACTCAATAGCCTACTGAATTCCTCTTTTAACTTCTTTGTTTGTATGACATAAATTATATAACGAAGGCCTCCAGCCATGTCGCCTGCAGTTAACTTGGGTGAGCCGGTCCTATCTTGCTTACTTGTTCGCCTCCAACGATATATATATCCAAACACTCGCTGAAGCTTCAAAAAATCTTTTACAAATTTGCATTCACTAACTACGTCGTCGTCCTTATCACAACGTGCTGCTAAAGAGAATGCACCCTGTTTATACTCAGGCATTGACTCGTGCTTTTGTAACCAGGGTATTTCCGGCCAGCTATCTATCGGCTGCTTGAGGAATGCTGGACCGTGCCACCACCGTGCATCTTCAGTCTTGAGCCTAAGGGGTTCTTCTGGAGCAGCCTCACTGTGCTCCGTTGAATAGCTGCTACGCCATTTGTGTAAGACGAATCGACCGATATTTAGGAGATCAGAAATTTCTTGTTTTAGTTTGGACAACTCGGATGGGGTATCCGCTCCGCACAGCATATCATCCATATAAAAGCTCTTCCTAATGGCCTCAACTGCAAATGGATAGGGCTCACCGAAGTTTTCAGCCAAATAAAACAGGCATCGCACGGCTAGGAATGGAGCGGAACTTGTTCCGTAGGTCACGGTTTTTAAACGCAGCGTTTGCACCTCATTATTAAAACGCCACAGTATGCATTGAAAATTACAATGGGGATCTGTTACTAAAATTTGCCTATACATTTTGGCAATGTCCGCGGTTAGCGCGTACTTATAAAATCGGAATCGAATTAATATCTCAAAAAGGTCAGGCTGCAAAGTTGCTCCCACGAGCATAGTGTTATTTAGCGACACTCCGTTGCTGGACTTGCAACTAGCATCAAATACGACGCGCAACTTGGTCGTTAGGCTATCAGGCCTTAAGACGGGATGATGAGGCATAAAATACTTTACGTTATTCGTCTGACTCGAATCTAGGACTTCTAAGTGGCCTAATTCCTTGTATTCATCGATGAATTCTGTGTACTGCCTTTTTAGATCCGGACTGCGGTTTAGTTTTCTCTCTAAGTTTAGAAACCTATTCAACGCTATTGAGTATGTATCTCCTAACGGCGTTGTCTGACTTTTGAATGGGAGAGCCACCACAAGCCGTCCGGAAGTAGAGCGACTAATATGATCGACAAAGTGAGTCTCGCATTCCTTCTCCTCTTGAGTAAGTTTATCGGCTGGCGGAGCCAATTCTTCACACTTCCAAAACTTTTGGACTAGCTCGTGTAGGTCGTTTGCTGCTTGAACTTTCTCCTCTGTTTCACCTACTAATAAGGAGACACTCGGGGAATCGGATAGTTCTCCTACGACTACCCATCCTAAGAGTGATTTTTGTAGAGTGGGCATTTTTGGTCCCAGCTTGATTTGGCCTGCGACAATCAGGTTAAAGAAGGCTGACACCCCCAGGAGCATATCAATTCTTTCTCCCGAATCGAATGTGGGGTCTGCCAGTGTTACGCCTTTTGGGGTCTGTAACATCACTCCATGTGTTGCTATCGAAGGCTGATACTGTGTGATTTCGGGCAAAACACAAAAGCTTTCAGTGGCCGCAAACCTCGTCACTCTAGACTTGAATGTGGCGGTTACCGATCCCCTGGTCTGAGAAGTTGAGTTACCTATTCCGCTAAGTCTGGTACTTGACTCTCTCACTGTCAACTTCAATTTTGCCACTAATTTACTCGTCAAAAAATTCAACTGGCTTCCAGAATCTAAAATACACCTACAGTTTTGATAAGTTCCGTCGCTGCCTTTAATAAGCACAACGGCAGTTGCTAGAAAACTGAAGGAGGACTTCGTCAACAGCGAACTATATAAAGAGTTGTGAGGTTGTTGATCCAGTGTGGTTGGGATGGAACTGTTAGTGCTGGCTGAAGTCTCCCGATGAAGCAATTCATGATGAGGCTTATTACACGCACTACAGTATTGGCTACTACAGGCTCTGGTAGAGTGGCGTTTGCTAAAACAGACTAGGCAGTGTGACGCCGATTCCGACGCCGCCACATAAGCGCCCAAAACCCCACAAAGGGGGAAGGGACGGCATTCAATATTATTATTATTTTATATTTAATCAATACTATAATTGGTATTACTGCGTTATTGACAACCCCAAGCCCATAGAGTAGGCGAGGGAGTTTTGTTATCAATTATCTCATTATGTTAACTACTTTGTTATTATCCCTAGTAGTTCTAAGAGAATCTCCTGAAGCCATGTTTTGTTTAAAATATAATAATCATAGCCCAAAGAAAACCCATATGCCTTAGTCTATAGATATATAGTAGGGGAGCGAAAAAGGAAATAGGGAATAGGGAACGGTGCAGTCGACGCTCGACGGAACGAGAAGCTACAAACGAACGAAAAGGCAGAGAGACAAAACTCACAGCGGCGACGGTACAGTCGGTGTCAGACAAAACGAGAAGAGACAAACGAACGAAAAAGCAGAGCGACAAAGTATACGACGGCGATGACGCAGCCGACGCCCGACAGAGCGAGAGAGAACAATAAGCCACGTAGGCCAATGAGAAAGCTCGCGACAGAGTGCGAGCGCGTGAACGTGCGATCAGAGAGTCTAGCGAGAGAAGCTCGCCTCAGCGACAGCGCGTAGGCACGCGCCGTGATGTGGTGAATTACAAAAAAGCCGCGGCTGCGAGGGTCGAAGCCAGAGGAAAAACGCCGGGAAGTGAGTCGAGCGCAAGTACTGAAACGGATCGGAACGCCGTAGGGAAACCGGGGAATAGAGATCGTTACGCAGAGGCACGCGGCTGTAGGGTAAGCACGTGGTACAGTCTACCACTAGTTAGTATCTGGTGCAGCAAGGAAAGGCTCGAGAAAAGAGCAATTGTTCAAAGATCAAGAAAAAAATAAGCAAGAAGTGAAAGAACAAAGTGAATAAAAGTGGAACTTATTAATATCAAAATTGATTGATACGTGTGTTTCTTTTATTAAAATTGGAACAATACCTGATAATAGGAGCCCCGTTAAACGAGTGTAGAAAATAACCAAAGTAATCCGTGACATAATTCCGGCGGGCAAATCAACAAATAACAGATAACCTAAAACTAATAGGGAGTCTGTTTATGACCCATAAACCCCAACTTTATAACCTAACTTACCCTGTACTAATTATTGTAGTTAATTAGAAGTTCTGGGTTTGCCCGACTTTAAATAGTAGTTACTAAAGAAGTTCTGGGTTTGCCCGACTTTAAATAGTAGTTAATAAGAAGTTCTGGGTTCGCCCGACTTTGAATAGTAGTTAATAAGAAGTTCTGGGTTTGCCCGACTTTAAATAGTAGTTAATAAGAAGGTCTGGGTTCGCCCGACTTTGAATAGTAGTTAATAAGAAGTTCTGGGTTTGCCCGACTTTAAATAGTAGTTTATCTGGAAGTTCTGGGTTTGCCGGACTTTTTAAAGTAGTTCGTTATAGAATCCTGGGTTCGCCCGAATTTTATAATTAGTATTTATACCCTAGACCACGCCCGTAGTTGATTATAAGAATCCTGGGTCCGCTCGGATTTTATAATTAACATTGATCATCTAAACCAGTAACCCATAAACTCGTAGATATCCTGGGGCCCGCCCGGATTTCCGTAGTTAATTATAAAGTCTAAGATCCGTCCAGATTTTACAATTAACGTCGAGAACTCTGGCCTGTCTACATCAATTTTGTAGCAAAATCATAGGTATCCAGGGGCCGCCCGGATTTCCCAGAGGTAATTCTGAAGTTCTGGGTCTGCCCGAATTTTACAATCGACCTCGCTAACGCTAGCTCGCATGTATCTGTACCATTGCTCGACATAGTTCTTGGGATCGCCCGAACGCTGTCGTTATTAGTTCTAAAGGTTCTGGGTCTACCCGAACTTTTAGTGTACTGCCTTGACAACCCTTAGCATGTCCGAGATAACACTATAGTCAATACTACCCTCTAGGCCTCCCCCGAGTTTCAAGTTATTAACTCTTAGACCCGCAAACTCTACGTCTAGACTACGTGAGGGGTACATTATTCGACTCTGAGCACGCCAAGGTCTCTTGCTAGAGGTTATAATTGGCACGGAACCCCTTTCGAAGTCATATTCGTACTACCCTGATTGCTCACCCTCTCTTGCCTCCGAGATCAAGCCTATAAAAGCACTAACTGAACCCACATCGTCCACTGTAAGTTTATAAATTTTTGTGGAGGCCCCGGCCAAACCCTCTGAACCTACCCCGTCTGGGAAAACGTCTTTACAATGGCGCCCGAGCAGGGACTTTCGTGAGTCTGATCACGAACGATCGGAGTAAAAATATCAGGCGGATTAAAGCCCTGCAAAGTGTGAGGCTGATCAAGGATAGGTAGGGAGTGAAAATACAATCGGCGAAGAAATAAAACAAGACCCTATAATAACAAAGTCGGAAGAAGAAACCGAAAACACTACGATGGCAGACCACGAAACAGAGGAGAAGAAGATTGCTTCGGGCCCGACGGACGGCCGGCTAGGAACACGCTGGATTTATTCACTAAGAAAGGACGAACTTATTAATTTTGCCTTGGAATTTGAATTCGACGGCGCGGGAAAAGTAGACGAGATGAGAAAACGGTTTGCCGAGGTGATTAAAGCAGGTGAGCTCTCTCCAAATCAAAGGCCCGATTGTCCGAATTAGAAGTTAGCTTTATGACCGGGGGGTCCACTTCCGGCACCCAACGATCGGATGGAACCGACCCCGACCATAGGTCAGTCCAACTACACGTACCCGGATTCTTTACCCCCAGGGGCGGGAGTCTCGTCGACAACGAACGGGCCCACGCCGCAGAGAAGGGCGCAGACCGTTACCATGACCATGACCACAACCAAGCAGGTGAAACGGCCCACGGAAGTATGTACGGGCGGGCTACGGTACACGTCGCCGTAGCCGAACAAGTTCGGAAATGGGGACTCAAATTTAACGGCCACACCGACCCTTTGGCGTTTCTAGAAGAACTAGAAGAGAGGGCTACATCGTACGCACCCCCTTTTTCTCAGTTGATGATGACGGAAACGCTCACAGACCGGGCTTCCCGGTGGTTTAGGACGAGCCAATTACAGGGGGCCACGTGGAAAGTATTCCGTCGGGAGTTCTTAGACTTCTTTTTACCGCCGCATTACTTCCGCCGTTTGGAAGACGACATACGGGCCCGATACCAACGAGAGGGAGAAGGCTTCAAGGATTACGTAATCGAGATACGCACCCTGATGCGTCACGCCGGTTACGATCAAGCTCAAGAACTAGACAGGATTTTCGAGAATTCTCTCCCTGCGTATCAGATGTATGTTAAACGAAGTTACTTTGAGACCCTGAGCCAACTTTCACAATTGGCAGTCGAGTTTGAAAGTATCCAGTATAGAGACCGAATGCGATCACAAGCTAGAGACCCGTCATACCGAAACCCCGGCCGATCGCATGGAGGCGTCCGAGAAACCCTACAGTCACACGCGCCCTTGAACCCCATCCAAGCACGCAACCCTTTCCGTAACGACCCTCAAACTCCCCCAACCACTGGCCTCGACTAGGGGAGAAATCTCGAACAGAATGATGAACCAAGAATCGACGTCGACAGAAGGACGAATATGCTTCAACTGCGGCGTAGAAGGTCACTTCGTGAGGGATTGTCGGAACCCCCGACGTCTAGTGTGTTGGGATTGTAGGCGGGAGGGGATTAGGACGATCGATTGTTGCAGACGCCCGGGGTCGGGAAACGACCAGCGTCCCCGACAGGCCCGGGAACAGTTGTGGACGAGAGTAACAGAGATCCAAGAATTGGTGCGCCCTTGCGCGTAGAAGACGGGAAGATCGTGGCGCAAATAAAGATCGTAGACATCCCGGTCTTGGCCACGGTTGACAGTGGAGCTACGAGGAGTTTTATTAATGAGACGCTCCTTGGACAGTTAGAAGCGTCAGTAACGGTAAGAGAGGTATGCACTGGCATACGACGGGCGGACGGAACCAGCGTCAGTATCACGGGGATGGTAGTCGCCAATCTACATTTCGAAGGGCAGACAGTAGAGATAGCGCTGTTAGTTATGAACTGGATGTTAGACAAAGTCATACTAGGACTCGACTTCCTCTGTGCAATCGGTACCACCATACGGTGCGGACGAGCACGCCTCAACCTTCGGGAGACTATACCAAACCCGAGACCCCAAGCAGAAAGTCAACCGATCATGGCCAGTCTACGAGGGCTAGATACAGAAGAGACGACAAAGAGAGCCGCAAGCGACACAAGGACCGAGAAAGGCGGGAAAAACTAGCAGGAAGTATCGTACACCTCCAGCAAGAGGAAGACTGGCCCCCCGCCGCTCAGTAATATATCGACCGGTTCCTTGAACGAGAACTCGGTGGATTCGAAGGGATGTCAGGTGTGTCACACATCGCGCAGCATACTATCACGATGCGAGACGAACGGCCAGTGAAACAACGGTACTATCCGAAGAATCCCGCGATGCAACGTGTCTAAGATTACTAAGTGGCACTGGGACGCAGAAGAACAGTCCGCATTCGACGAACTAAAGGACCGGCGTACGAGTGCGCCTACTTTAGCTCGTCCAAACTTCGACCACAGATTCACAGTCCAGACAGACGCAAGCGACGTTGGATTGGGCGCGGTATTAACTCAGGAGACAGAAGGAACTGAAAGAGTTATCGCTTACATCAGTCGTAGACTAGATAAAGCCGAAGAAAACTATACCACGACTGAGAAAGAATGTTTAGCAGTCGTATGGGCTATACGGAAGTGGCGATGTTACCTCGAGGGATATGAATTCACAATTATCACAGATCACCTGGCGTTGAAGTGGTTGAATTCAATCGAAAGTCCATCTGGCCGAATAGACCGATGGGCCCCGAGTTACAGCAATTCCGATACTCCGTGACCTATAGGAAAGGATGCCAGAACGTCGTCGCGGACACCCTGTTCCGCCAACCCCTGGCCGTACTCCAACGAACGGAGGAATATGAGGAAGGATGTAAATGGTGGGTACAAAAACGAGAACAAATCTTGGCAAATCCAGGGGAGTTTCCCGACTTCGCTTATGAGAATGGGCAAATCTATCGCCGTCTTGGGACTCGACCAGACGACGCGGATTTCGTACCATGGAAGCTATGCGTACCACATCGTCACCGGAGACGGGTATTGGAAGAGTGCCACGACGCCCCGACAGCTGGCCACTTCGGAATACGAAAGACAATTTTACGTGTCGCCTCGAAATATTATTGGCCCGGAATGTACCGCGACGTCAAGAGGTATGTACAAAGCTGTCTAACCTGTCAAAAGTTCAAGGTCAACCAGCAAAAGCCGGCAGGTCACATGCTGACCCGGCGTATAGAAGAACCCTGCTCTGTCTGGTGTGCCGACTTCGTGGGGCCCCTGCCAAAATCAAAGACAGGTAACACCATGCTGTTAGTATTCTTCGACGCATTCTCCAAATGGGTCGAACTTATACCCCTCCGGAAGGCAACCACGGCGACTCTACTCAAGGCATTCCGCCAACGCATTCTCTGACATTTTGGAGTCCCCCGAGTATTCGTGTGTGACAACGGAGCACAGTTTACGAGCCGCGCCTTTTGGGAATACATACAAGAACTCGGGTGCGAGTTACAGTACACGGCACCATACTCACCACACGAGAATCCAACGGAGCGGGCGAATCGCACCGTCAAGACTATGATCGCCCAGTTCATCAAAGGCGAACAGTCCGGTTGGGATAACCTTTTACCTGAGATGACCCTAGCAGTGAACTCGAGCATTTCAGACACTACCAACTACAGTCCCACGTTCTTGATGCATGGTCGCGAACCGAGGATGCCCAAGGCCTTGTACGAAGAAAAGACGAGAGGGAACGGGAACCCGCCTGAGGACTTCGCACATAAGGCAGCCAGGATGAAAGAAGTATTCGAGGTCGTCAGAGTCAATTCAGAACGAGCCAGCGCCGACCAGATGCGTCACTATAACCTGAGGAGACGGGAATGGCGTCCCAACTTGGGCTCACTCGTGCTGGTCAAACAGCACCATCTGTCAAAGGGAGCTGACGGCTTCGCAGCAAAGTTGGCGCCGAAGTACGACGGCCCATTCCGGGTAGTCAAATTCATATCGCCGAACATCGTCCGAATCCAGAAGCCCGGAGAACGCAAGAGACGAGTGGCCAACATCGCTGAGCTGCGAGAATTCCGTGACGAGGGAACGCCTACGGCCGAAGAAGTTTCGTAAGGTATATTACTATATTACTGTATTATAAATATAACTTGCATTTAAATATATAACAATTGTAACTAAATATAAGACGTCTATTGTAAGCTGCACCAGTAGGTAGGGAAGTCAAAGATTTAGAACCGTCTCCGTAAGATAAGATATCTTTCCTTTCAAAGGTACGATGGAAGACGAGAAAAATTGGGGCGATTCGGACTCCACCGAGGAACGTCTCGTAGACAATCGTTCGGGTATGCCTCACCTCAATCAGACCAGTCGGTAGGGTTCTCCCCAGGCCCGGCATATACTAGTCACCCCACCCCCGAGGCCGACCGGCGACACCCACACTCTAGGACCACACCTAGGGAGACCTACGAGCCCTGGCTAGAAGATTGGGCCCCACCGCGAGGACGCCCACGCGACCCCAGGACGGGACGGGGTATCTACCAACACCGAGCCGAGACAACCCTGGACCGATGGCAAGGCGAAGAAGAATCGGACGAAGAAGACGACGAAGACGGAGTGTGGACGGCCAGCTTCATACGGGAGAGAGAGGACTACCACTGCGCAGCGATTCCCGGAGGCTATCGCGTCACCCAAGTGCGGCAAGTCACTATGGACATTGTACCACCTCCACGGCGGGAACCGGCTCACCGATTCGAGGCCTACTGCCGACGGGCTTTCGCCCCCCCCCCCCCCCTTGGCCGAGCGTCCGGCATGGAGAGTGCAGGACATGGGTCATAACGACGACGACGGGCGCCACGAACCGGTGGCCCAAGAGCCACAAGTAGAAACGGCCCCACCCCACGAAGCTCTCGGAGGTCACTTACGTAATCCGACAACAGAAAGGGCTACGACGGACGACGAGGGACAGCAAGACAGGGAAGTAACGGAAGGAAAACATAGAGACAACCACCGTAACCGCAGGCGCCGGCAGAAATATTGCACCTGGGAATCGGTAACATCGGAGGAAGACGAGGAACTGACCGACAATCAAGCCATCCTCCGCCGTAGGTATATAGAGTCTCCTGTAGACGACTGGGAAGTGGACCAGGACCCCCAGTTCCCAACGCTGAGCCTACGTCGACGAACGTCCTAAATCGCGACGACCGAACCTACAGAAGCCCGGTCTCCTCAGGAAGAGGAAACCCGACCAGCGCAGGGAACAGAAACGCGGCCACCGCAGGAAGAAGATGCCCAGCCCGAAGCGAGAACGACGACGAACTCGATCTGAACCTGCTAGGGGAGCTCGACGACACCAACATGGGCTATAGCCTGGACGATTTGCTCGACGACATCGAGTCACTGGAGCAGGCAGGAGTCGATGCCCCACCAACCACGTTAGTGGAAGCTCCTGAGGCCTGGAGGGTCTACACGCCCGGTCGTATGCTTCCCCGGAAACTTGCAGAGGAGTTGGCAAGTTTCACACCGCTGGGACCTAAGCGGGATCGCTTTTCCCGGACATACGACGGCGGTACCTACCGAAATACCAGGAACGTCGACGCCAAGGGTCAGATGACGCTCACCGTAACCCTTCGGCCTGTTGAGTAAGGGGAGGGTGTGACGCCGATTCCGACGCCGCCACATAAGCGCCCAAAACCCCACAAAGGGGGAAGGGACGGCATTCAATATTATTATTATTTTATATTTAATCAATACTATAATTGGTATTACTGCGTTATTGACAACCCCAAGCCCATAGAGTAGGCGAGGGAGTTTTGTTATCAATTATCTCATTATGTTAACTACTTTGTTATTATCCCTAGTAGTTCTAAGAGAATCTCCTGAAGCCATTATTTGTTTAAAATATAATAATCATAGCCCTAAGAAAACCCATATGCCTTAGTCTATAGATATATAGTAGGGGAGCGAAAAAGGAAATAGGGAATAGGGAACGGTGCAGTCGACGCTCGACGGAACGAGAAGCTACAAACGAACGAAAAGGCAGAGCGACAAAGTATACGACGGCGACGACGCAGCCGACGCCCGACAGAGCGAGAGAGAACAATAAGCCACGTAGGCCAATGGGAAAGCTCGCGACAGAGTGCGAGCGCGTGAACGCGCGATCAGAGAGTCTAGCGAGAGAAGCTCGCTTCAGCGACAGCGCGTAGGCACGCGCCGTCATGATGGAACTATACAAGGTGGTCTCGTCAGCTCTGCTGAGAACGTTAAATATGTTTACCTCTCTGTCTCTCTTAAGCGATAGAATAAGATAGGTAGATAGAGACTGGCACAAATAACGTCCTCAAAAGAGGGCAGCTCTCGCGACGAGATCACCTTGTATAGTTCCATCATGCGCGCCGTGATGTGGTGAATTACAAAAAAGCCGCGGCTGCGAGGGTCGAAGCCAGAGGAAAAACGCCGGGAAGTGAGTCGAGCGCAAGTACTGAAACGGATCGGAACGCCGTAGGGAAACCGGGGAATAGAGATCGTTACGCAGAGGCACGCGGCTGTAGGGTAAGCACGTGGTACAGTCTACCACTAGTTAGTATCTGGTGCAGCAAGGAAAGGCTCGAGAAAAGAGCAATTGTTCAAAGATCAAGAAAAAAATAAGCAAGAAGTGAAAGAACAAAGTGAATAAAAGTGGAACTTATTAATATCAAAATTGATTGATACGTGTGTTTCTTTTATTAAAATTGGAACAATACCTGATAATAGGAGCCCCGTTAAACGAGTGTAGAAAATAACCAAAGTAATCCGTGACATAATTCCGGCGGGCAAATCAACAAATAACAGATAACCTAAAACTAATAGGGAGTCTGTTTATGACCCATAAACCCCAACTTTATAACCTAACTTACCCTGTACTAATTATTGTAGTTAATTAGAAGTTCTGGGTTTGCCCGACTTTAAATAGTAGTTACTAAAGAAGTTCTGGGTTTGCCCGACTTTAAATAGTAGTTAATAAGAAGTTCTGGGTTCGCCCGACTTTGAATAGTAGTTAATAAGAAGTTCTGGGTTTGCCCGACTTTAAATAGTAGTTAATAAGAAGGTCTGGGTTCGCCCGACTTTGAATAGTAGTTAATAAGAAGTTCTGGGTTTGCCCGACTTTAAATAGTAGTTTATCTGGAAGTTCTGGGTTTGCCGGACTTTTTAAAGTAGTTCGTTATAGAATCCTGGGTTCGCCCGAATTTTATAATTAGTATTTATACCCTAGACCACGCCCGTAGTTGATTATAAGAATCCTGGGTCCGCTCGGATTTTATAATTAACATTGATCATCTAAACCAGTAACCCATAAACTCGTAGATATCCTGGGGCCCGCCCGGATTTCCGTAGTTAATTATAAAGTCTAAGATCCGTCCAGATTTTACAATTAACGTCGAGAACTCTGGCCTGTCTACATCAATTTTGTAGCAAAATCATAGGTATCCAGGGGCCGCCCGGATTTCCCAGAGGTAATTCTGAAGTTCTGGGTCTGCCCGAATTTTACAATCGACCTCGCTAACGCTAGCTCGCATGTATCTGTACCATTGCTCGACATAGTTCTTGGGATCGCCCGAACGCTGTCGTTATTAGTTCTAAAGGTTCTGGGTCTACCCGAACTTTTAGTGTACTGCCTTGACAACCCTGAGCATGTCCGAGATAACACTATAGTCAATACTACCCTCTAGGCCTCCCCCGAGTTTCAAGTTATTAACTCTTAGACCCGCAAACTCTACGTCTAGACTACGTGAGGGGTACATTATTCGACTCTGAGCACGCCAAGGTCTCTTGCTAGAGGTTATAATTGGCACGGAACCCCTTTCGAAGTCATATTCGTACTACCCTGATTGCTCACCCTCTCTTGCCTCCGAGATCAAGCCTATAAAAGCACTAACTGAACCCACATCGTCCACTGTAAGTTTATAAATTTTTGTGGAGGCCCCGACCAAACCCTCTGAACCTACCCCGGCTGGGAAAACGTCTTTACAGCAGAGAGACAGCTTCTTGACCTCTTGATACCGTTGCATCGGCGATAGCTCTTTAAATTTTGGACAAGATTTAATGGAATGTCCACCTCCGCACATAAAACAGCAGCTTTTTCCATTGCTATATACTGAAGTAGCTAAGCTTGATTTTTTGGAATCGCTTTTAATATTGGGTTTGGAGCTGTTTGTCTGCCGAGCCTCACGACTTGCCAAATTCATACCTCTAGAGATTAAAAACTTTGAAAGCGTTGGCCAGGAAGGGAGTTCAGTACAATCCCATTCGCTTTCCCACTTCTCTACAGTCTCCTCGTCTAGCTTGCTGCGAACCAAATGAAATATAACCGCGTCTAAAATCTCTTGTTCTTTAGCTAGCGATCGTAAGGAAACTAGTTGCGAATTTACACTGTCTACTAAAATTCTTAAAGCCTCTGAGTGGGTATGCTTGACACGCTTTAAATTAAAAAGCTCTAGAACGTGGGACTGAACAATGATTGCTTTATTTTCATAGCGATCTTGTAGCAGGCGAAGAGCACGAATATAATTAGCTCCTGATATTTCCAAGCAATCAATTGTACTTAACGGCACGGGACCTAGAGCAGATCTCAAATGAATCATTTTTGATAGCTCATCCAGCTCACTGTCAGAGGCTATCAGCGTTCTAAACGTATTGAACCAACTTGTCCACTCGGTGAATTTTCCGGAAAATTCAGGAACCTTTAAAGACGGAAGCGGGACCGATCGCTGCGGACGAGCTACCTGTGTACTATTCAAAACATCAGTACCGCTAAAATTCTTCAGACTGCTTAATACGTGAGCCTTAATTTCGCAATAAAGTTCCTCTACTGTGTAGCGATAATCAATTCCGCTTGCGTCGTCCATCTCCTGCTCGATCCTGGCTTGAATGTTGCAAAACTGGCTGTAATTCGACTCCACCAGGCTCAACCGCGCTTCTAGTTCTGCAGGCGTCATGGTAGCATTGTTTGCTGTAATGTAATCTTTATTGCGCGTAAAGGAATTCACTAGGCCAGTTCGAGCTGTAAGAGCTTCATGCTCCTTCGATTTTTTAGGAGCCATATTTTAGGGAATGAATTTACTATGTTTTTAATACAGGCTTAAACCCAGTAAAATTTCAATTTATTTATATTAAAGGTTAAATTGATTCCTTAAATTTCCTTGTTGCTTAGTTTGGCAATGTTCTTATAAATTTCATTAACAAGTTAACGTCGAGCACGTGTTCGTGAATTATATAACCTACTCAGCTATGCGTATGTGTGTATGTGGATTCGCAGTCCCCCTTTACGTGTATGAGTGCTTTAGATTGGGACCTACGCTAACGTCCGATTTACATGTGATCGCTGTCTAGAAAAATGGTAGCGATCAATTCTAACCTCACACCATAAAGACCGATTTACCACGCTATTAGAGTTAATATTCACACATCAAACCAAAAACATGTCTGCAAGAAATATTAAATTTATCAACCCAGTTCGGACTCACTTTCCAATATAGTCGATGCTGCCGCAGTCGCCGTCGCAATTATGACGCAGTCGCCGGCCTTCCAATAAATTCGATGCTGCCGCAGTCGCCGTCGCAATTATGACGCAGTCGCCGGCTTTCCAATAAATTGAGCTCCAACGACGAACTCCTCCGGGATTGAACCTTATCCAATAGGTCCCTGCTCGGGCGCCAAAATGATCGAGCCCAAAGTCCTTCAGCTAGCCTTAATATAAAGGATCCAAGATCTCCTTTTCTCCAGCAGAAAAAATGCACATCAGCTCAGCTTAAAGTCTTTACTCGAACAGTAGTGATGACAAAACCCACTTGGCGGTTGTCGATAGCGTTTTCATAACAGCGATAGTTAACATTGCTAGTATATCGATAGTGTTATCATTTAAATTCAAGGAATATACAAAATACTAAATTCAATAAATTTCACAGAATTAATTTCAATAAGCGGCGCGAACAGTTGTCATCTGCGCATACTATACATTGTAAAAAGCAAAATATGTACAGTCTGAAGTCTGTGACTCAATTTTTAGAATAAATGCAAAAAAAAAAACAAGAGAGAACGCTATAGACGGGTGGGTGTCTCGACTGTCTGATATCCGTTACTTAGCTAAAGGGAGTGCAAGGGAGATGGAGATAAAAAAACTTTGATCGCGCATAACTTTTTAACGAATGGTTTAATAATCGCAGTTTTAGATAGTAATCTGATTTTATCATATTTAAGAATTCTAACTAATATCCTAGTAAAATCCCGCCTAACCTTATCTGAGCACCACAGTAAACCCCACCGAATATTTTACCATAACGCCCAACCATTATTTACCTTTCCCTTACACCGCACTAACCCCACCTGTCTCTCACACTTTTTTAGCACCCAAATGCTTTTTTCACTTTTTTCTCGGCTTAACCTCAGTGTAACCCATCCTACTCAGACTTCACGCCCAAAAACCATCATTTTAACCTCCTTTCTTAACCATAACACCAGTTTTTTCTTTCATTAGCCAACAATCACCCTACTCTAGTCTTACCCAGGGTTCGTAAGCATAGCTCATTTTAAATATCCCTCAAAAACAAGCTGACTGTAATGAAAATAAATAAATATCAATCACGATACAAACAAATTGTCATCTATGGTCATTCAAATACTTATCGCTCACTGATCGAAAAATATTTATCAAGAGTGAGGAAAATAAAATGAGGGAAAAAAATATCCCTCACAAGTGATGAAATGATTATTGAAAACATTGCCAAAGCAACGAAAACTCATATAATGTGAAGAAATAGGGAATTTGATCGGTGGTAAAATTAACAGACGATCCAAATGCAACCTGCTTTGTCTGGCCATAAGGTCATGATATATAATGGACGTTGATGCACTACGAGCAGTACAAACAAGTTGCCCAACGATACAAAGCACGTGCTTGTTACGCGCGGGCCCTTTTATCAATCAATTAATTAATTTTAATTATCAATTAAGCAATAATAATCTACTCTAGTAGGAAGGTAGCCTTACGTTTTGATCTCAGTTCAAACTACGAAGGGCAAAAAGAAGACATTTTTTTGTGTACCGACTCTATACGGTCAATGTGCACTTGGTATTGTGGGCTCCAAACCGAAGAACAATATTCCAATATAGGACGGACAAGGCAGGTAAATAATAATTTGGTTATATAAGTCGTAAAATTATTTTGACCAACGCTTTGCAAACCCAAGAACACTCATAGCTTTGTTGACCGTCAGCATTATGTGGCAGTCAAATTAAAGCTTCGGGTCCAGAAGAACGCCTAAATCATTTACTGAAAATATACGGTCAAGTGGCAAGTTCTGAAGCAAATAACTTATAAACGTAGGAGTACCCCTATGAAAGGTCATTACGTTACATTTCAGGCAGTTCAAATTTAAGAGGTTATACTCACACCATACTTGAAAATTATCAATGTCTGATTGTAAGCCGAAACCAGATTCTATATTGTTGAATGTCAAACAAAGCTTAACATCATCAGCATACATTAGTACACGAGAATTTGTTATGATAGAGGGAAAATCGTTAAGAAACAAAGTAAACAGCAAAGGACCCAATTGACTACCCTGGGGCACTTCAGATGTCACGTGGATCATTTTAGAATAATAAGAATAAAAGAAGAGATTGGTTAACAGCGTCAAGGGCTTTGCTGAAATCTGTATATCGGGGGTTTCACAGAAATCTCTTCCAACCAAATTTCCCCCCAAAAGCAAATCTCGGTGTCACAGAAACCGTTTGAAAATCAAGTACACGGTTTTAAACCAACCGAATAGTAGGCATTGAAGCAAATGTTCCGAAAATCAGAGCAAATTTACTCCGAAACTCGTAGAAAACTTTACAGATTCTGTGACACCTACGGTTTCTATGGGTTGGTTTTCAAACAAACCGTACCCAAATCCGTCGCCGGTTTCTGTGTCACCCCAAGTATATAACGTCAGTCTGAATTTTATTGTTAAATCAATTTATTACAATAGATGACAATTCAAATAGGTTGGTGGTAGTCGATCTTCATGCTGACACGGTGATATTAGCGAGAAACATAAATGTTGCAAATGAGATGTGATAATACGTTCAAAGGCTTTTGGAATTGCCGACAATTTAGAAATACCTCTATAATTCTGGGCATGCGCCTTCGCACCCTTTTTGTGAAGTGGAATAATAAAAGAATTATTCCATATAGTTGGAATAGACAAACGAAAAAGTTTAAGAATAGGTTGCAAATGGTTGATGCACAAAACTTAAGCACACACCCAGGAAGTCCATCAGGACCGGGAGAATAAGTTGTTGTTAAATCTCTTAAGAGAGAACTTTCGGTAATTATAGGGAAAAAAATACAATTTGCCCTATTTAAGGGATGGGTTAGTTTGATTTGGCCATGTTTAGGAACGCATTCATTAAAAGAAGTGTTTAGAACGCTATAGAAAAGTTCAGTTGCACTTTCGATGTCCATACAGTTATAAAGATCCGTCCAACTATATTGCGAAATCATTAAGTTAAGTTTATTATAGTCACATTTACGAAAGCATCTAATTTTAGTAAGAGAAACTAAAGGAGAGAAGGGATCAAGGTAGGGGAGGCAAATTGTCAATTTCATTGTTGGATGGCATCGGTCTTCTAGTAGGACAAGAGCGTCAATTCTAGATACCGTGACTTCAGACGGCTCTGAAACAAAAACAAGGTCTAATTGTCTTTATAATGAATTTCGTATAAAGCTAACTTACTGTAACGATAATTCAGAAAGGCCATCCACAAAAACATGGGCGGATAAGGGAATAGCGACAAGTGAGTCAGTAGGAGAGGACCAAGAAATATCAGGGAGAATGAAGTCACCCAAAACAATCAAAAGGTCTCTGTTGGAATGAGAGGATAGTTTTAATAGAAGATAGATATCCTGCGAGCGTAAGAAAAAAGAAATTGTTCAACGGCAATGTCCTCGAATGGGAATTTTTCACGAATAAATTCCAAAACCTCCTCGGATGTTGTATATGGGGTAAATCTACCCCAGACTCGGTTAATAATATTTTCTTATTATTAAATTGGTCACAAACGGAATTGAACCCGTCATTGAGCTGTTTAAAAACTCGTGAAAGGTTCAATAGGCCGTCTCGAGTCTGCTTAATAAAGCTGGTCATCTCGACTGTCATTTCCTTGCAGGACTCACATGCCCACATGAGACCGGTATGCATTTCAATGAAGACTTTAACTCTGCCAGTAAATCCTGCTCATTTGACGTGCATCAAAACTGCAAAGACACAAAACAACGATACGTATAAGAGCGCGAGATCGCGAATTTAATTATAAGCAAGAGAGCGCGAGAGAAAAATTTCTATCGACTGAGCGTGGCTTGTGGGGCACCAACAACTATACGCACGAACAGTTACAAATGTAAAGCAAGCAAGAGAGAGAGAAATTGGAAGTACAGCAAGTTCTGAGAGAGTGAGAGGGAAGAGAGATTACAAGAGTCTTATCAAGTTTAGGGCGTGTAATTTACACTACCAAAGACAAGCGATTAAACAAATCCAATAGAATTGTTAGAATCCAAAAAAAGGCCAAAGGTTTTTCGCAATACCTATGTAAAGCTTATCACTGACCAAACTGCAAGCTGCGCATTCTACATCTACAAACGTTGTTTTCTACACGTACATATATATCGGACAATAACTCAATCATTTTACTATGTCTGCCTGCTGAAACCTTGCCTTTCAAATGGCAAAATCACCTCTCGTCAACCCACAATTGGTTGCTGGCTGTGTGATAACATTGCTCACCCTAAATGTTCCGACCTTGGGCACAGTGCTGGCCTAGTTGCAGACCGTACTGAATCGAATTCCGGCCTGGATTGGACCTGCCCCAGTTGCCAAAATATTAAAGTCAATATTATGGCTTTCATAAGGCAAACTGATCTGGAGTATCAGTCCTTACTGGCCGGATTTAAGGACTTATTTCATCGGTTTGAAAAGGCTGAATTCAACTTTAAAGGCCTAATCCTGGCAGCTGCTTGCCACAATGCTGTCGCTACCTCGGAATGCGTACCCGTTGCTGCCGATTCCGGACCGGACACCGGTTCATCTTCTTGTCAGCAATCCGCTGTACATCTACGTCGAGTGCTGCTGCAGTTGGCTCTGGCATAATTTTGACGCCTGCTAATACGAACACGAGACCATTACAGTCAACCTTATGTGGAGTCGGTCAAAGGGAACCCATGCCCTAATCGGGCGTTGCACAAAAAAAAATAATTTTTGTCTTCCGCCTTAATCCTGGTGCTTCTGAAGAAGACGTCAAAAACTACCTGAGCAGCAAACTGAATGTTTCTCGATCCGTACTTACACTCAAAAAAATTGTTTTCCTAAATTTTAGAAAATCGCCATAAAATGAAATTTTTTCTTAATTTTAGAACATTTTCTGAATTTTAGAGATGGTTTTCTTGAATCTAGGAAAAAAGTCTATAGAAACAGAATTTTGTGAAAAAAAATCAATGGTGTTTTTTCCTAGTTTGCTCTCTAAAAGTTTTCTTAAATTAATGGCGATTTCGCCATTAAATTAAGAAAAAATGTACTTTACCCCTTCCTAGAATCTAGAAAGTCGCCATAAAAAACACGGTGCATTTTTTTAAATTTAAAGAATTTTTTTTTTTAAAAAGTTTTTTCATGAAAACAGAAAAGTAGAATCACCATAGATTTCAGAAAAACTTTTTTTATTTCTTTTATGCTTCTCATTCTTTCTTCGAAGCGAAAAAGAAGAAGACATGGGGTTAGTCCGCGGCGCGTTGCGACGACAGTTTTTTGCGTATGTACATATACGTTTATGTGTGTTTGTGTGTATGATCGAGAATTTTCTTGTGCGTAGCTGTAACTTTTATTGCGTTGTTGTTTTGGAAATGCAGTCTCTCGCGAGAGAGTTGCTTGCGTTGCGCTGCATCTTGAACCCTTGCGCTCAGTTTTGGATGAGCATTCAAAGTAATAAGTTTGTGTAGAGCCTATTTAAGAAAGTTAAAGTGCGATCCCTCTAAGAGGCAATTTATAGGTAAGCAATTGAAATAAATTTTAATATACATTTGGTAAGTGAGTAAAAATTTATGGTAATAGATTTGGCTATTAATAATACTGCAGGCCGCAAATACTCGTACTATCCTTCTCTAATATTAATTTGTATTTTCGATTGCAGAAATAACTTAAATTTCAGGTATTGTTGATAATTTAGCAGTAAGTAAGTAAATTTTAACAAGAAAGGAAGCTAGCTTCGGCCAGCCGAAGCTTATATACCCTTGCAGATAATTCCTATTAATGACTAATTTTCCGATCGTTCCTATGGCAGCTATATGATATAGTTGTTCGATATTGATAAAATTAAAATTGAAATTCGAAAACATTTAAAAAGACTCATATCCCAGAGTAGAAGAGAATACAATAAAAGTCAACGAAG
>JBAMCJ010002867.1:0-52095 GCA_037075205.1 Drosophila prostipennis | reverse complement strand
GCATATTTCACTAGTTTAGTATTAGTTTGCTCCAAAGCAATTGATGGCAAATTCTGTTAGTGTTGGACCCCCAAATCCCGAAAATACCAGCAATTTTTTTTCGATGGCACAGTTTTTTTTAAAGATTTTTTAAAGATCAAAATGTTAAATATCGGACTTTTTTCAAATTTCTTCCAATATCTCGGCACATATCCACCCAATTGGGCCAGTTTTTGTTTAATTTTAAATTCAATAGATCAGAGCTTAACTTTGCCATACAAATCAATATGATTTGATAAGTAATGGCAGCGCAGCAGCTCGACTAAGATGAAAAATGTGTTTTTTGGTCCACTGTAAGTCGGCTGTATGTATCGTAAAAACTCGAAATAAATCCTTTGAAAAATCATAATGGGTACAAACTTAAAGTTTACATCCCACAGAATAAAACAAGCCGAGTATGGCTCAAATCCATGGAAAATTGGATTTATGGTGGATTTTTAAAGTTCGGATTTTTCAACTTTTTTCGGTTGACAAAGTTCAAATTTTAGTTTTATCCTAGGCGGCGACATGTAAACCAAAATGTGTGGTGATGGCAGCCGGGTCAAAAAATAGTTAAATCAGATATTTAAAAGCTAGAAAATTATAAAAATGAATATAATTTTTAAAAGTTCCTTAAAAACAAGAAAGGAAGCTAGCTTCGGCCAGCCGAAGCTTATATACCCTTGCAGATATTTCATATTAATCACTAATTTTCCGATCCTTCCTATGGCAGCTATATGATATAGTAGTTCGATATTGATAAAATTAAAATCGAAATTCGAAAACATTTAAAAAATGTCATATCCCAGAGTAGAAGAGAATACAATAAAAGTCAACGAAGCAATAATTTATTTCCTATTATATTCCCATTAATTTTCCGATCGTTCCTATGGCAGCTATATGATATAGTCGTCCGATTTTGAAAAAATTTTATTCAAAATTCAGAATTAGATAAAAAATGGCATTTCCAAAAGTAGGAGGCTATAGGTTCAAAAACACCCAAGATATAATTTTTTTTAAATTTTTTTCCCCGATTGTTCCTATGGGGGCTATATGATATAGTTGTCCGATCCGGCTCGTTCCGACTTATATACTACCTGCAACAGAAAGGAGACTTTTGGGAAAGTTTTAGCCCGATAGCTTTAAAACTGAGGGACTAGTTTGCGTAGAAACAGACGGACAGACGGACAGACGGACGGACGGACGGACAGACGGACGGACAGACGGACATGGCTAGATCGACTCGTCTAGTGATGCTGATCAAGAATATATACACTTTATGGGGTCGGAAACGTCTCCTTCACTGCGTTGCAAACTTCTGACTGAAATCATAATACCCTCTGCAAGGGTATAAATATAAAATTGCTTGCGTTATGACTGTGAGTATTTTTATACCCTTGCAGAGGGTATTATGATTTCAGTCAGAAGTTTGCAACGCAGTGAAGGAGACGTTTCCGACCCCATAAAGTATATATATTCTTGATCAGCATCACTAGACGAGTCGATGTCCGTCTGTCCGTCTGTCCTTCTGTCCGTCTGTCCGTCTGTCCGTCTGTCCGTCCGTCTGTCTGTTTCTACGCAAACTAGTCTCTCAGTTTTAAAGCTTTCGGGCTAAAACTTTCCCAAAAGTCTTCTTTCTGTTGCAGGTAGTATATAAGTCGGAACGAGCCGGATCGGACAACTATATCATATAGCTCCCATAGGAATAATCGGGGAAAAAAATTTAAAAAAAATGTATCTTGGGTGTTTTTGAACCTACAACCTCCTACTTTTGGAAATGCCATTTTTTATCTAATTCTGAATTTCGAATAAAATTTTTTTTAAATCGGACGACTATATCATATAGCTGCCATAGGAACGATCGAAAAATTAATGGGAATATAATAGGAAATAAATTATTGCTTAGTTGCTATTATTGTATTCTCTTCTACTCTGGGATATGAGTCTTTTTAAATGTTTTCGAATTTCGATTTTAATTTTATCAATATCGAACTACTATATCATATAGCTGCCATAGGAACGATCGGAAAATTAGTGATTAATAGGAATTATCTGCAAGGGTATATAAGCTTCGGCTGGCCGAAGCTAGCTTACTTTCTTGTTAATAAGTAATATCCATTTGAATAATTAATTCTTATGAAATAACCATACTTTCAAAAAAAGCATGCTTTTTTTTTAAAGTACTGCAGTATCATTCATTTTTATACTAAAATGTGTCTGGCGCCCACATTTTCAAAGATTTCTACGAAGTATAAATGCAATTTTGTTGTGTTTGGTTATACCTATCAAAATATAGAAGAAATTTTTTAAATCGGACCATTCTTTCAAAAGTTATGACTGATCAAAGTTTGTATCTCCTCCAAAAATTATCGGATTTCCTTTCTGCTTTTACATTTCTCTTAAGAAATAAAAAAACCCGCCCCCTGGGAAGCGCGATTTTTAATTTTTTTTGTAAAGAATTTTTTTTGATCTTCCAAAATCAAAAATGCATTTTTCACCTAAAAAATTCGACTTTGGACTTAAAAAAAAATACTTAAAGTTCAAAAATAAAAAAAAAACCCTTCCCAGGGGGCGGGTTTTTTTTATGCAGAAAAATATGCAATAAATTTGAAAACGATCGGTGGAGCCATTTAGAAATGCCGATGGTGACGGACTTTCGAACCGTGGTTTCGAGAAAAACGCATTCAAAGTAATGAAATATATCTACTCCACAAGGAAGGTGGGTGCCGTAATCCTGGTATAAGTTCCAAAATTGTTCGAATTTCTTCGTGAAACTTTCATGACACATTCTTAATAAGTCATACTACCAATTTAAATAAAAAAAAAAATTGATTTTTTTTTTCAAGACCCTATAATTTGTGTTTCTTGTTTATCCATTTCCTGTTTCCTATTCTTACTTCTTTAATTGGCACGCAAATTAGATTATCGTGTTTATCTACATAGGTGGACTTTTATAAGGTCAACTGGGCTCAGCATCTTAAATGGTAGGTTTCTGTGTCCAAAAAATTTCTGCGAAAACAGAAAAATTTTATATCATCGTTTAGGCGGTGCGCAATGGCCCTAAAGTTTCGCTAAAAACTACGTGTTAAATTAGGAATTTACTCCATTCCATTTCTTTGTCAGATTTCAAAAGATTTTGAAATAAATTGGCATCTCGCAAAATTTGGTTGCTACTTGGTCAGGGCAGCACATTCGTGCTAGACCAATTCAGCACGTAAGATCCCAAATATTGCGCCTTCGTGAGGAATTCTTTGTTCTAAAGAAGAATAGATGCCGACGAGGAGAGCTTTACCGGAAACGTGAATCGTCTTTCGAAAAATCCTTGGATGAGGTGCTTGATATCAAACACGCGGCGGAATTGGCACAGGTATCTGAAGAGCTAGGTAATATTACCGATAGCGATACTACCGATTATGAGCCGGAATGTAAATATCCGTCCAACCATCCAAGGAAACGAAAGTATGAAATGCCAAAGGAATCAAAACAAAAGGAGTTTATTACTCCGAAGCTGGTTGAGGTCCTAGGACGAAAGGAGCGCCGCAAAGAAATTCACGCAGTGATCTTGAGCCGAGAGGGGCACGACGACGACCGGGCGAGCCGCAACAGCCAGCTGACGAAGAAACCAATTCCAGCGAAAAGCTAAACTGAATAAAGTTTTCCGATTTGTCCCAATCGGATATCTTGCATTTTCTTCGGTCACAGGCAGTCACGCAATGCATATTTGGTGGGACGAACACACAATATCTCTGAGCTAAAAGGGCAAATTGTATTTGCTGGAAAGTATTATAGAGATAAAAGAAGAATTTTTGAACCAATATAGTTTATTTATTTTATTAAATAAATATTATGTTTCTTTTTTCCTAATACAAAAAATGTCGACTTTTTTGCCCACAAATCGGCGAGGTTTGTGGCGCTCACAGTTAATGGTAGATAAAGGATTTTAGCCCCAATAATTTTTAAAGATTTTGCATTAATATCTTAAAAAAATAATTCACGATATGCACTTTTATTTTAAATATTCAGCTTTCGGGGATTTTGTGAACTACCCCAGTTCCCTAAAGTTCAAAACATAGGTAATTTTTGGCGTACTGTCAAAGTATAAAATCAAGTCTACTGCATCTAGATAAACATAAAATATGCGTAATAAACTTTAAAGCCATTGCGCACCACCTAAAACCCATTTTTTTTAACTTTTTCTTTCTGTTATGTATTAAGGGAACTAAAAGGCAATTTATAAAAGGCTGAGAGTATGACCTTAAAAATTTCATACAAAATAAGTCCACCCCAAGGTACACTTTTCAGTATTTGGTGAATTTTTTCGGCCTTTTGGATGTACTGAAATTTTTGGAAAGCCTTAATAAAAGCGAATGGGTTTTGTTTAGGAAAGTTCATGTGAAAGTTGCAGCCAATTGCATAGGAAAAATGTAAATTTTTTACTGTGTAAAGGTCCGACCGGAAAACATCAAGTTCGGCGTTACAGTGTTGACTTCGCACCCTCCGTGAGTAAACATGCCGGGAGGGATTGTCGCAATCATTTAAAATTGCGATTCCCTTTTCGCTGCAAACACATTTGTGCCTCAGCTGACTTGTTTTGACATTTGCACTAGTTCCCGCTACTTCGACTGCTGATCCCAGATCGAAAAAGGCATTTCCCTCTATTTCCTGCGCTCCCTTTGCGCGCGGGTTTGTATGTGGGTTCCTCAGTCGCACTGCCAATTCACTTCCGGCGCTGGACAGCTTTGCCTAGCATCGTGTACACTGAACGAAAGTATACCCGGATAAGGATGAGTAGATCATCACATGCAAGTGTGAAAAATTGTCTATTACTTTTCCCAGTGCAGAGGAGCGCTGTTTCGTTGGCCAGTCAGCAACGCACATTTTCGGCAGCACGCTTTACCGGTTTGCCAACACAGCAGCAGCTGTATTACCCCCCACCCACAGCCCACTCGACCTTCCTTGGAGACGGGAGCCTCGGCTCACTCAAGTTCAATAAGGATTTCCGTTTCAATTCGTGCGCAGCGCCTGTGCTGCTGCTGTCCATTTTCATTTATCGAATTTTTTACTTTGACGACCTTTAGGCCCCAGGCTCAACTTTTACACTTTTAGCGGCATCTCTACAGGCTCAACCCACACTCCATCGCCCGCATTATTTATTTATTTTTACTTTGTGCTGATTTCATGCGTTTGCTCTGCGACTTTTTGGCGTTGCCCTTTGTGCTTAATTTGCTTTCCAATTTTCAATGTGTCACTTTATGAACACGACCATTAATCAAAAACAAAAAAGGTCGGGGACTAAGAGGCCAGCGAAAGACGAAGTACAAGCTAAAAAATTATTGCTTAAATAAGCGTGTTTTGCCCTGGTGATGGAGAGAACCTGTGAAATGAACCGACCACAAAAATGGTCTGAGATGGCATTTCGCCTCAATCGTCTGCAGAAAGCTTCCGCTTCCCTTCTCCATCGAGGCTGCTCTTATTGATTTTGCTTTCATGCATCATTTGCGCCGCCACTGTTTTGCATGCCACGCTCCCGATTAAAAGATTTTTTCGAGCTCATAATTTATTGGGCTTAGCCAGACTAGCAGCATATTAAATAACTACAAATCACGTTATGCCTGGAAGAACAGTCGGAAGTAAAATATAAAAAACAACAGAGAACGCTATAGTTGAGTACCCTTACTATCAGATGCCCATTGGAGCCACGCCCCCTCTAACGCCCACAAACGCTTATATACGATTTTAAAAATTAAAATTTTTGGGAAAGGAAAAAAACAGTTTTTTACCTATCGAAATGTAGAAGAAATTTTTTAAATCGGACCATTCGTTAAAAAGTTATGATTGATCAAAGTTTATATCTCCATCTCCCTCGCACTCCCTTTAGCTAAGTAACGGGTATCTGATAGTCGGGGCACCCGACTATAACGTTCCCTCTTCTTTTTTTTTTGGTATAAGCCGAAGTAGGCACATTTTTTATTAACACGCCTCACAAGAAAATAGTTCTTGTTTTCATGTTTGTCGATGTTATATAGCTAAAGAAAAAGAATCCAGAAATCTGCGGGTAGTTGAGCCACAGTGGGGCATGTTACTTCGTCTGGGTTAATATATATTATAAAAGTCGCCCGTGTCTATCACGGCGGAGACGACGTCGGCCCAGTGGTGTGGCAAGACGTCTAGCCAGGCGGTTAGAATGCACCAGAAGCCGATCCCTGTATCGATTCGAGAACTGAGTTATCATCTCAGTAACTGTTGGTACTCCTTCGACGTAATGATGCCACTTCACCCCAAGCATCCTCCGCACAGTGTAAGATTTTGCCAATCTAGGGGGACTTAAATCAGTAGGAGTCGTATTTTTAAAGATATTGTGAGGTATTGGAATACCGCACAAGAATAAAGACCGGGAAACAGTACCTAAATACGGGGAACGGTACCTAAATACAGGGAACAGTACCTAAATACAGGGAACAGTACCTAAGGGAACGAAGCGGTACCTCTAGACGGGGGACCGCTTGATTGTTCCAGTCCGCGGATGGAGGGAAAGGCCGTTAGAAGACGCTGGGGAAAAGGAGAGTCAAGTGGGATGGCGGACTACGAGGAATGGTGAAGGAGCGGAGAGCCGAGCAGCGTCGAGCCGAACAGCGTCGAGAATCAGCAAGATTGGTGACCTTATAAGGGCATGAAAAGGGCCCAAGCGCGGCGGACCCAAGTTTGTTACCTTATTTGGTCATGAAAAAGCCAAAGACGATGGCGACCCGTTAATCGGGACCAGCGGCGATACCATTGGTGGAGGATCACGTGATGGAAAGTTACCCGGCGGAAGATGGCGGCGGGCCGGGTATATAAGGAGGGCCGCGGCGGCGGGAGAGTCTCTTAGTGCGCAGGCGCGAGTCAGTGTATGGTCGGTGAAGTGAAGTGGAAATCATCAGGACGAGGAGTTCTGAACCCAGCGGCAGCAAGGAGATCAAGTGCGGTACGGCGTAGTCGAAGACGCGTCCACGGAGTAGGCGGAACAGCCCAGGAGACGAGTGATTCAACGGAGCCAACAGGTCCTGCCCGAAGGACCCCTGTCAGCCCAGTCCGGCCACCGAAGGCCTTCCCCAAGCCGAGTCGCGGGACCGGCGGACCACGGGATCGGACAGTGACCAAGCTGTGCGCGCTAGCTGCCCAGTCGAGCGCTTTCGCCGACGAAGGCCGGCGAGTGTCCCAGCCAGCGGAGGCACTGACGATCGAGTTGGTCAAGGCAGCTCAATCGGAGCTTAGGACGGTGTCCTAAGCGGACCGGTCAGAGCGAACGCCCGGGAACGGCGAAACCCGGAGTGGACCCCTGGAGGAAGAACGGAGTGACGGAAACGGCGGGGAGCGAAAAGTTGTATCACGGGCAAGAAATAAGCAGAAATAAAGACATTATCGTGAATTGGATCTTCTTGTGTTCTTATTCGGGGTACTGCCACGTGTATAAATTCGTGGACCGAATCCAATCCAATCCCCTGAGCTAGCTCAGCCAACTCGGGGCGATCAGGGATCGTTACACTGGCGCCCAACGTGGATAGTACACCCGAATAGTTCCAATAACAAGAGAAACCAATAAAGTCAACCCGCAAAAATGGCTCCAGGATGGGTCTGGGGACTGAGAAAGGAAGATCTCCAAAAATACGGAGAAGAATTCACAGTCAAGCTAACTGGACTCGTGGACGAGATGAGGAAACAGTTCGGCGAGTGGGTGGAAACACACAGTAAAGATCCGGAACACATGGAACGATTAAACGAACTAGCAAAACTACACCAGCGAACGTCCCCAGGGAAAAACGCAGAACAAAAAAATGAGACAGCACCTACAGATTCCATTATAATACATGTTCCACCCAAACCAAACTATCAGCTGCCCGAAACTCCCAGAGATTACTCAAAAGTAGCAAAACAAGTAAGGGAGTGGGGATTCAAATTCGACGGAACAGGAAAGGCCCTCGAGTTTCTAGAACAGGTAGAATGGTCAGCGGACACTTATGGACTGGACAAAGACCTAATTCCCCGAGCAATGCCAGAACTTTTGTCAGGAATGGCATTAAAATGGTATGTGGCAAATAATGAACACTGGGATCGATGGACGGAGTTTATCGACAGCTTCCAAGTTTATTTCCTTCCAAGGGACTATTTTCAAAAACTCAGGGAGGAGGTAAATCGAAGAAGGCAGAGAGTGGGCGAACGATTTAAAGTTTATATGGTGGAGATGCAGACATTAATGCGACCCCTTCGTTATTCAACAGAGGATCAGCTCAAAATCATATTAGAGAAAAGCCTTCCGGATTTTAGGGCATATGCCAGGCCATACCAATGCGATAACCTATTACAGCTAATGAAATTAGCTGACGAGTTCGAAGAGCTCGAAAGGGACAGGGAGAAAATACGGCAGGAAGCAAGGACTCGCCCGAGATTCATGGCAGCGGAGGTACAATACCAGCCAACACCAGAAGAGTGCTGGCGGCTCCAAGAAAGTTACTCACAAGGCCCACAACCGGCACCGAGGGCCTGTAACGGATTCGTAAACAACCCGATGATGGCTTGCCGACGCTGTGGGCAAGACGGACACTTTGCCCGCGAATGCCAAAACGCTTGGCTAGAATACTGCTGGCAGTGCGGAAGAATCGGCGTGAGTACATGGCGTTGCTGCAAAGCGAGGGGAAACGCATTCCGACCCCGTCCATGGAGGGAACAGCGGCGGTCGGAACAAGAACACCCTCAAAACTGATTGGAAGCTTGAAAGACGAAGGCACCCACCTGTCAGCTACGGTGGAAATCGGTGGGACAGCGTATAAAGCAACGGTGGATACGGGAGCAACTGGGAGCTTTATAAGCGAGAGCCTCGCGAAACTAATCGGCACGGTGGCAAAAAGGAAAGGAATAAAACGGCAAGTACGTCTGGCAGACGGGAAAAATACAGGTATATCAGAACAAATCGAAACAAAAATAACCTTTGGAAAAGAAAGCCACGGGATAAGACTGCTAATCCTACCAGGAATAATCGACGATTTGGTGTTGGGATGGGATTTTCTGAGAACAATGGGACTGCGGTTTGAATGTGCAGGTCTGGGAGTAAAAATAGTACCACGGTCGAGGAATGAGGGGTGGTTGGAGGAACGACTATCGGTGGCAGTCATACACGAGAATCCATTAACAGACGACCCAGCAATAAAACAGTTCTTGAACGAGGAACTGGAAGCGTTCGGTAAACTCTCAGGAACGTCCCACATAGCTCAACATCATATAAAGATGACCGATCCAAGACCGATAAAACAGAGGTATTTTCCCAAAAACCCCAAAATGCAGGCGGAAATTAATAAATTAGTGGACGAGCTCATAGAGAAAGGCTGCATCGAACCGTCGAAAAGCCCACACAGCGCCCCGATAGTGATGGTGAAAAAGAAGACGGGAAAATGGCGTCTATGTGTAGACTTTAGGCAGCTGAATAGCAGATCGGAAAAAGACGCCTACCCACTACCAAGAATGAACCACATTCTCGAACAGCTACGGGAGGCGACATATATAAGCAGCCTTGACCTGAAAGACGGCTACTGGCAGATTCCGATGGAGTCAGAAAGTAGACCACTAACGGCATTCACGGTACCTGGAAGGGGGCTGTTTCAGTGGAAAGTAATGCCTTTTGGGTTACATTCGGCGCCGGCAACGTTCCAACGAGCATTGGATCAAGTTATAGGACCCGAAATGATGCCACACGCGTTTGCATACCTGGACGATATAATCGTAATAGGGAGAACATTGGAGGAGCATATAGCGAACTTGAAAGAAGTTTTCCGGCGGCTACGACAGGCTAACTTGAAAATAAACCCAGAGAAATGCGAGTTTTTTAAGAAAGACCTGAAGTATTTAGGGCACAGGGTAACCGATCAGGGCATTCGGACAGACCCCGATAAAGTAGCAGCGATCGCCGAATTAAAACCGCCAGCAAACACGAAAGAGTTGAGGCAGTATCTTGGGGTGGCCTCATGGTACAGACGGTTCGTGCCAGAATTTGCAACAACAGTACACGCTTTAACGACCCTGCTAAAGAAAGGAGCAAAGTGGGAATGGTCCAAAGAACATCAGGAGGCATTTGAAACGGTCAAAGAAAAGCTAATATCCGATCCAGTACTAGCATGCCCAGACTTTAACCGAAAGTTCGTACTTCAAACAGATGCGAGCGATGTGGGACTAGGAGCGATCCTCACACAATCGGCCGAGAAAGGGGAACGGGTCATATCATATGCAAGCAGGACATTGAACGCAGCTGAGAAGAACTACTCCGCCACGGAGAAGGAGTGCTTAGCCATCGTATGGGCAATCAGGAAAATGAGGCCGTACATTGAAGGATACAAGTTCACGGTCATAACGGACCACATGGCACTCAAATGGCTAAACTCGATCGAGAGTCCGACAGGCAGAATTGCGAGATGGGCCCTCGAGCTGCAACAATACGACTTTGACATCGTATACAGAAAGGGACAGTTGAACATAGTAGCAGACGCCCTCTCACGCCAACCGGTACAGGAAGAAGCATGCTTACTGGTGAAAGGGACCAAGCGGAATGAAGAAGAGGACTCAAG
Source organism: Drosophila prostipennis (assembly GCA_037075205.1). Taxonomy (NCBI): domain Eukaryota; kingdom Metazoa; phylum Arthropoda; class Insecta; order Diptera; family Drosophilidae; genus Drosophila; species Drosophila prostipennis. Next base: position 41,485 of record JBAMCJ010002867.1, on the reverse strand, counting down.
GACATGCCCTTGGATACGATCCCTGAAGGAACGGATCCACGGTAACCCGACAAAATATCCGGATTTTCTAGAAGATGCGGGAAACATTTACAGACATATTCCCCAGCGAGCTGGAAAAGAAGATGTAATAGCTTGGAGAATGTGCGTACCGACGGCATTGAGGAGCAGGGTGCTACAGGAAAACCATGACGCAGTGACAGCGGGCCACACTGGAGCACGGAGAACGATAGCCCGAATCTCCGCGAGATATTTCTGGCCGGGACTGCAAAGGGACGTACGAAACTATGTCTCGAAATGCGAAACCTGTCAGAAATATAAGCCGAGTCAGCTAAAAGCAGCGGGCAAGATGCTCTCGCAAGTCCCCGAGGAACCCTGGGCAACTGTCTGTGCAGACTTTGTCGGGCCACTACCAAGATCAATCCATGGCAACACGATGCTACTAGTTATGATGGACAGATTCTCAAAATGGACAGAGTTAATAGCTCTACGAGCGGCAACAACTGCAGCTGTACAGAAGGCAGTTAGAGAAAGGATACTATCCAGGTTCGGGGTACCGAAAATAATGATAACGGATAATGGTACACAATTTACAAGCAAAGGATTCAAGAAATTTCTGGAGGAATTAGGGGTGCGACACCAGCTAACTGCACCATATACGCCACAGGAAAACCCAACGGAAAGAGTGAATCGCACAGCGAAAACCATGATCGCTCAATACACGGGAAAGGACCAACGTAGATGGGACGAGTGCTTACCGGAGGTAATGCTTGCGATTAACTCTAGCACATCCGGATCCACGGGGTACTCGCCAGCATTCATTATCCAAGGACGAGAACCCAGGCTACCTAAAGCATTGTTCGATGAAAACGCCTGGGGCACAGGCCAAGAGGTGGAAACGCCAACGGAAAACGCGACAAAACTAAAGGAGATATACACACTGGCAAGAAGAAACATGGAGCAAGCCGCACAGGAGCAAGCGAGACATTACAACCTGAGAAGAAGACTATGGAAGCCTAACGTGGGAGACTGGGTTCTGATCAAAGAGCACCAGTTGTCTAAAGCGGTGGAGGGATTCGCGGCAAAACTAGCACCACGGTATGGGGGCCCCTACAGAATCACCGGGTTCATATCCCCTGTGATCTGCGAGTTACAAGAGGAAGGAAACAAACGAAAGAGAAGGGCCCACATCAACGAAATGAAAGTGTGGAACGCAGATGACCAGGAAGAATACCACAGGGGACCAGCGGGTGAGCAGGTGGCCAACGCCGGAAAGCAGCCAATCGAAAGATCGGGTGAGCAGGTGGCCAACGCCGGAAAGCAGCCAATCGAAAGATCGGAGGAGCAGGTGCCCACCACCAAGGAACAGCCAACCCAAAACAACAACAACATCAAGGAAGGGGAAGGCTTCGAGGAGCAGATGAGCAGCAAGGTCCAAAATAATACAAGAAATGAAGAGGCGGGTGCATCAATTGTCGCAGACCAGCGGGACCAGTCGAAGGAATCCAGAATCCTAGCCGGAGGAACGGGAAACGGAAGCAGGAGATCTAAAAGGATAGCCCTGCGGGAGGGAAAGGGGAAAGAATAAGAACACAAGGAACGACGCATAGCACCGGCATATACAGAATGTATTAATACTAGCAAAGAATACATGGATAGTATTATAATAATAATATAATAATAACATAATAATAATATCCAAACGGGAAAGGGACCCGGGCCAAATCCAAATCCGAACGCAACATCAAGCCTATCCTGGAAGGAAAACAAAGTCGAAATGAGTACACAGTCAAAATACTGGGAGGAAGTGGATAATACCGAAGCAGGAACAGATGGGCAGCGAGCATCACTGGCCACCACACAGATGCAGGTGAACGAAGCCGGCAGATGAGCAAATCTACATGGGAGAGCGGGTGGGGAAAAGAACAAAGATAAGTACGCAAAGGTAAAAGATAAGAGGCAAAAGCCGAACTTACGGGTAACGGGATCATACGAAGGAGGCGACCAACAGCTTCCATGCCGTCGCCGAGCTTCCAACTCAGTCACTTGAAGTTGAACAGGCAGCAAGAATGGAGGTAAACGCAGCGATGACCAGCGGGAGACGGCAGCGGGCAGCACGTGGTCGAGGACCACGTGTAGGAACGCGGCTGCCGTTTCTTTATCCTAGGAGGGACGTCCGAGTCCGCCGAAGGGCACCACCGCGCCGGCACCGCAGCCCGGTACTGCAACTGCTGGCTTCGCCGCTGGTCTCACCCCAGGCAACCAGGACTGGGTCCGAGTCGGACGACAGTCGACGGTGGATGTACCCGGAGAGTCCGTCGGTGGGGTGGAACAGCGGCGACAGCGGCAGCGGGTTTTCGGACTGGGGCGCGGGCCCAAAAGTCTACGACCCTCGAGGCAGTCCAGGGCCGGTGGCGTGCCCCACGGGGTGGGCCCACGGACCGTGGCCAGATGAGGACGACGCAAGCAGCGGAGACGGCAAGGCGACCGGCGGCGAGGACGACGAGGCGACCGGCGGCGAGGGCGGCAAAGCGACCGGCGGTGAGGCGACCGGCGGCGAGGAGACCGGTGGCAGAGACGGCGATGCGACCGGCGGCGACGGCGACGCGACCGGCGGCGGAGACGGCGAGGAGACCGGTGGCAGAGACGGCGATGCGACCGGCGGCGACGGCGACGCGACCGGCGGGGAGACGGCGACGCGACCGGCGGCGGAGACGGCGACGCGACCGGCGGCGGAGACGACGGGCCAACCACGTGGCGGCCACCAAGAGCGCCGACACCACGGGGGCACCCGTTGTCGGAGTCAGAGGAGGAGGTGATCATCATCTCGTCGGACGACGAGCAGGGGGCGGACGATGGACAGCAGCAAGGAGCCCGAGGCCACTGGCAGGAACCGGTGTACCTGCAGTGGCAGACGTCGACGCCGGTGGGCGACTGGTGGTGTCATAGGAAGGCGTTCCTGGTCCAGTGGATGGACCCATTTCCGCCGGGCACACCGGATCCCCAGCAAGGAACCACGAGGGACGAGCCACCGCCAGCCGCCACGCCGGCCACATCGGCAAAGGAGGCCGAGGAGCCGCGGGACCCACGGCTGCGGAAATCGACAACAGCCGCGATGGACGTGGAACCGCCGGTGGACGCAGAGCAACAGGCTGGAGAACAACGGCCACTTCCGACACCCCCTCCTCCGTCCATGCACGGTGGGGCGGCCGCCGACGTCACCGTGGAGAACCTGGAGCGGGGTGAGTGGAAGTGGCCGGATCCGGAACAGCAACGGCCGACGTTGCAGCGGCAACAGTCGATGCCCGAGCGGCCGGTACAACGGCCGCCACCGCTGCAACGGCAGGCGTCGTGTCCAGCAGGCCGGCAGCGATGGACGGAGGTCCAGCTGGAGGATTGGCCGCACGAGGTCCACGCGGCAGTCCAACGCCAGCGGGGCAGGGCGAAGCGCCGGTGGTCGCAGCTGGTGTGGGCAGCAGGGCGGCGCTACCGCGTCCAATGGGTCCAAGGGGGGATCCGGGTCCTGAAGGAGCAGGCATAATAAAGTACAGCGGAAGCTGGAAGGAAAAAGACACCAAGATTTAAACTTTTCGGATTGGGAAAGTGGGGAAAATAACAAAACTTACCAGGAGCAGGGAAACACGAGGCCAGGAAAATGCTAAAGATGGAACTGGAGATCGGAGAAACGCCGATAGGTGAACGATACCGTAGGAGGGTCACACCAGGTAGAATACTAAATACCAAATGGTGGAGAACTCGGATAAAATATCGAGCGAAGACACGAACTGAGATCGAGGACCATCCGTGGTGATCTGGCAACTCGAGCGGAAAGGCGCGAGGTTTAAACGGCGGCGTTGCCGGACGGCGCGTGCGCGGGAAGTTTAAATGATCAGGAATGGTGAAGGGAAAATAAGAGGATTTTCCCTGGAAAGAAAGGGGGGAGTGTGAGGTATTGGAATACCGCACAAGAATAAAGACCGGGAAACAGTACCTAAATACGGGGAACGGTACCTAAATACAGGGAACAGTACCTAAATACAGGGAACAGTACCTAAGGGAACGAAGCGGTACCTCTAGACGGGGAACCGCTTGATTGTTCCAGTCCGCGGATGGAGGGAAAGGCCGTTAGAAGACGCTGGGGAAAAGGAGAGTCAAGTGGGATGGCGGACTACGAGGAATGGTGAAGGAGCGGAGAGCCGAGCAGCGTCGAGCCGAACAGCGTCGAGAATCAGCAAGATTGGTGACCTTATAAGGGCATGAAAAGGGCCCCAGCGCGGCGGACCCAAGTTTGTTACCTTATTTGGTCATGAAAAAGCCAAAGACGATGGCGACCCGTTAATCGGGACCAGCGGCGATACCATTGGTGGAGGATCACGTGATGGAAAGTTACCCGGCGGAAGATGGCGGCGGGCCGGGTATATAAGGAGGGCCGCGGCGGCGGGAGAGTCTCTTAGTGCGCAGGCGCGAGTCAGTGTATGGTCGGTGAAGTGAAGTGGAAATCATCAGGACGAGGAGTTCTGAACCCAGCGGCAGCAAGGAGATCAAGTGCGGTACGGCGTAGTCGAAGACGCGTCCACGGAGTAGGCGGAACAGCCCAGGAGACGAGTGATTCAACGGAGCCAACAGGTCCTGCCCGAAGGACCCCTGTCAGCCCAGTCCGGCCACCGAAGGCCTTCCCCAAGCCGAGTCGCGGGACCGGCGGACCACGGGATCGGACAGTGACCAAGCTGTGCGCGCTAGCTGCCCAGTCGAGCGCTTTCGCCGACGAAGGCCGGCGAGTGTCCCAGCCAGCGGAGGCACTGACGATCGAGTTGGTCAAGGCAGCTCAATCGGAGCTTAGGACGGTGTCCTAAGCGGACCGGTCAGAGCGAGCGCCCGGGAACGGCGAAACCCGGAGTGGACCCCTGGAGGAAGAACGGAGTGACGGAAACGGCGGGGAGCGAAAAGTTGTATCACGGGCAAGAAATAAGCAGAAATAAAGACATTATCGTGAATTGGATCTTCTTGTGTTCTTATTCGGGGTACTGCCACGTGTATAAATTCGTGGACCGAATCCAATCCAATCCCCTGAGCTAGCTCAGCCAACTCGGGGCGATCAGGGATCGTTACAATATCGGCTTCAAATTTGGAGTGAATATTCTGGTAAGCCCAACGATTGTGTTGGACATAAAAAAATGGGCGTGGAACTTTTGGAAGCTTTAAAAATTGAAAAAACCTGGTTTTTTTAAGATAAAAACCAAAAAAAAAAAAAACAAATTTCAACATTTTTAATTATTTTCGTATTTATACCCGTTACTCGTAGAGTAAAAGTATGTAACAGGGAGAAGGAAGCGTTTCCGACCTTATAAAGTATATATATTCTTGATCAGGATCACTAGGCGAGTCGATCTAGCCATGTCCGTCTGTCCGTCTCTCCGTCTGTCCGTCTGTCCGTCCGGATGAACGCTGAGATCTCGGAAACTATAAAAGCTAGAATATTGGGATAACCAACGTAGATTCTTGGGCTTCCTACGCAGCGCAAGTTTATTTCAGCCGACCGCCACGCCCCCTCTAACGCCCACAATCGCCCATAGTCGCCCACAAACAATACTAAAATGTGTCTGGTGCCCACATTTTCAAAGAGTTCTGAGAAGTATAAATGCAATTTTGTTGTGTTTAGTTATACCTATCAAACTGTAGAAGAAATTTTTTAATTCGGACCATTCGTTAAAAAGTTATTGCTGATCAAAGTTTATATCTCCATCTCCCTCGCACTCCCTTTAGCCGAGTGACGGGTATTAGATAGTCGGGACATCAACCCGACTATAGCGTTCTCTCTTGTTTTTGTTCTAATTTTCGCCAACTTAAAAAATTTTGTTTTTAATTTTTTTGGAAAATGTTGAATTATGGGTATATGCTCATGTTTTTAGCTGTAACTTCGATGTTATAAGCTGAGCAGCTGCAAATAAGATTTTATATCAAAGATAATTCATAACCAAAAACAAAAAACTTTGGTTTATATTTTTAAGATTTTTTTTTATTAAATGGTAACAATTCAAACTTCATAGAAAAATTGTACTACTTTTTCTTGGGAAAGCTAGTCCGACTCCGAATTCGAGTCACAGCTGTCGTCAGTGTTTCCATCTTTTGATAAAAGTTGGGACTCATCTTCTGGAAGCTCTAAGTGTCTAGTTTTTGGTGGTGCTCTTAAACTTGCTATAAATGGATCAGATGATATCAGTAATTTTTGTATGCTGCCGCAAGGTATTATACTGGTGCATTGATAATTTACTGTCTATCATAAGGGCAAGTGCTCGATCTGCTGAAAGGCGTTTTTCAGTGCTATTAGAAGATAATTTAGCTTTCTTAATTATAGTCCCCGTCGACGCGGGAGCATTTGATAATTCATTAATTAATTTAGCTGAATCCCGTTTACCTTCCGCCCGCAAAGCCTGTTCTGCGGCTGAAAGCAATTGATCCTCATCTATCGTTGACAACAATTCTTGGCTTTTCCTCTTTTGTGTTTTAGGACAACACTCAGAATAGGCTTTTTGTGCCCTCCCTCTTGAACTTGAGGTGGAAGCAATGACATCAATGCGATAGTCTTCGCCATTAAATGTGACCTGAAGCCAACTTGCATTATGAGCAAAAAACCTGGCCTTGTCTCTCCTAGATTTCTCAAATCTGTTTGAAACTCAAAAGACAGTTTACTCATGTGTAATTTCAATTTGGAGTGATCAATGTCATTGCCAAACACCATCACTGCGTGCTTTACAAGAGCGTCTCGCAGAGCGGTTTTTATGTTTTTCGACCAAACCTCGAAAAATGCAGCACGGCTTGTTTCAGTCATTTCTAAATAGAAGGTCTTTGGGCAAAATATGGGCAAGATTTTATTTTTGATTCTGAATCAGAATGAATGCATGCGAATGATGTATGTTCTGGTTGGATAGAATGCGATAGAATAATATAGGTTTTTTCTACCAAAAAACAGAAATATGAAAAAATACACTTACTTTTTGGCACTTTTTTCAAAAAATAAAAAGAAAATTTGTTGGTCCCAAAAAAATTTTTTTGTTTTTAAAAGTGGATTAAGAATTGTCTAAAGTTTCTGGGAAAATAACTTTTGGCTGCTCCCACTGATAACGCGATGCAATTGATAAGACTAAACTTTGTCAACTGTTGCTCGCTTCCCAGTGCAATTTTGCATGCATTTCTAAAGTCCAACTTTAAAAACCGTTATCTTCCAAAAAAAAATTATTTGTTTTGTTTTGTGCCTGTTTTCGTAATAGTTGAACATTTCTAAAAGTGCTGCTAAAAGCTCATCGACCTCAAAAATAGTTCAATTTTTGCTAAAAGTCCCGCTAGATTGGCAAAATCTTTCACTGTGCTCCGTAGTGCTTTTGTGATGGAAGTCTGAACTATTCTTAGCGACGTGTCGCAAGGGGTGCCCCAGCATGTTATTCCCCAATTTAGGGTCGGGAGAACAATGGCTTTAAAGAGCCGCATCTTGGCCTGAAGGGATAATCCGCTATCTGAGCGAAGCAGCCAGTCCATTTTGTCCAGTTTCGTCCTCGCTGTGAACCTGTTCGACAGCGGAGTGGCGACTACGGAAACCAAATGGTTTGGTTTGGTAAAGCGTCATTAAAGTTGTCAATATCCAGGAGCCTGTTAAGTACGATCCGCTCAAAAATCTTGGAAAACGTGGACAGGACTGTAGGACTCAGGGGAGCACGGATCTTTGCTCTTTTTGGGGACCATTGTAACTAGAGCACGTTTCCAAGGAGATGGAAAATGGCCAAGGTTGAGTGACGCATTAAAGAGAAGGCAGAGCTGCGCAATGACAGAGTTGGGAAGTGACTTTGCAACTTTACCAGCGACCTTTTCCATACCAGGAGCTTTTGTTGGGACCAATCGTTTAATATGATCACGGACCTCTTCCTCATCCACTGGTCGCACAACAACAGGAGGACCGAAAGAGAGTCCAAACCTAGAAATTGTGGCTCGAACTTCCTGGTCAGTTGCAAAATCGAACGGAGTAAATCGGTTTTCCAGATCATCTGCAAATACATCTGCTATTTCAGAATCACTGTAAGCCCAAGTGCCATCGCTTCGTTTAAGAGAAAATCTGTGAAGAGGTTGTCTTTTCAGATTTCGTGTCAGTATCAGTAGTATCAGGAGCGGGATATGATCAGAGGAAAGGCCTTAACATTCAGAGATGGAAAGGTGGCTGCACGGGATACCTCTATAACCAGCAAAATCAATGGCAGTCGGAAGATGATCATTGATCCAGGCAAAATGCGTGGGCCCCCCAGTGGCCAGAATCTGCATGGTTGAGCTAGAGACAACAGACATCAGAATGTTTCCACGAGGGCAGGACCGTCTGCAACTACAGAAGCTATGGTGTGCATTCCAATTACCTCCAATAATAAAGCGGCTACCCACAGAGCCGAAAAGGCGCAGAAATTCCGCAGCTGGCCACGAGTGACGATGACCAGGAGGACAGTAGACAGCGCTAAGCGAAATTCTTCCAAACGACGTGACCAAACTTATATCAGTTGCTTGCAAATGAGGCTCAGTTATTTTGGTGCTCAGGTGATATTCCAGGGACGATTAAATAATGATAGCAGCACCACCCCGATTTCTATCATCAGGGTGGTTGACGCAGTGCACAGCATATCCATGGATTCGAAAAAAAGAACGGCTGGTAAAATGAGTCTCTGAGATTAACAAAATGTCAATGTTACGTTCCTGGAGGAAGTGCTCAACCTCCAAGGATTTGCTAACTAGGTTGTTAGCGTTCCATATAACTATATATAATCCGTAGTTAGTCATTGCGGCGCGTTGACTCAATGGCGTGCTTGGACAACACGCTCTGTAGCATTTGCAAAGTCGTCGTCATGACTGACATCATTTCAATTGCCGCCGCTTGGGCAAATTACAGCAGCCTCTTGCTGCTTTTGTAAGTTATTAATAAATTCCAAGAGTCTGTCCTGAGCAGGTTGTTCTACCACAGAGGCCTTAGTAGTATTTTCAAAATTAGGCTGACTTAGCGGACGCAATAAATTTTTAAATGAATTTGATGACGTCAATGGCTGACTTGAGGAAACAGGGGGACGCAAAGAAAATCAAGCATTCTGGCTTGGGAGCGGAGCAGCAATAGTTTGCTTTTGAGAACGTTGACGTTCTGGATTGCTATTAGACTTCCGTTTCTCTCACTGTTCTAGATAGGCAGGACAACTGCGGGAGGAAGCACTATGATTTGAGCCACAGTTGATGCACTTAAACTGATCCTCTTTCAGTGCTAGGCATTTATCCTTGTCCTTGGTATCATGGTATCATCATCATTTTTGTCTTCGCCCTATTTAACATTTTATTGAAATTCTCGTAAATGCGAGTAACATAGAGTAATATAATAATGAATTTTTGCCTGCGCCCTATTTAACATTTTATTGAAATTCTTATAAATGCGATTAACATAGAGTAATATAATAATGAGTATTATAGAATAATGTAGGAACGAGTGATGCGCTAGCAGTTAAATGTGTAAACCGATAAGAAAGCGCCGCTGGCAAAAATTTTTTTACTAAAAAATCGCGCGATTTTTTAGAAAAAAAATTTTTGTCTGCGGTCTATTTAACAATTTATTGAAATATTTGTAAATGATTTTCAACTATCCGTCTGCAGTATGGGCAAAGGAATAGAGAGTTTTCTGAACGCTGTTCCAGATTTTTGAAGCACTCTTAAGCATATTTTGAAGTGCATACATGGTAGAAAAACTACGTCCCGCGGACATTTGGCTGAACTGGAAAGTATTTTCCACATCTTCATCTTCTGAATCAGAACCGGAACATAGAATTTTTGCGAAAGCCAGCAACAATTTTTTATTCGAAAGGTTCAACAGCCTCCATATCGCGTCCACGTTGTTTAAAGATCAGTGATTAACTGACTAAAATATGAAAAAGCTTGAGAGGTATCATAATAAACGGTACTACTCTTCTCGGTAAACTCATTGTTTCTGAATGCGCTTTACAAGATAACAAACAGTAATTCTTTTATCGGTATTCTCATTAACTCAAAATGCATTTTAGAATTTTTTTAGAAGTTGCGGTCGTTATGACACTTTTAAAAGTGTCATAATGCCCGGGGGCACTATGACATTTTTTGAAAGGGCGTTATGACACTAGAGAAAGTGTCATAAGGCCCACGGGCCTTATGACCCTTTTTAGTGTGTCATAGCGCCCGCGTTATGAGACGCACCCTATGGAATACCATTGTACTTGAATAGCTTTTGGACCACACGGTATATACTGCCATCATCCACAGTAATTCTACAGGAGGATCGTCCAGTCGTCTTAAGGCGAAGGCCAGTGGTCACGGGTGATAGTAATCCTATCAGTTGCTTAAAATCCGTGACACCTCTTAATAAAAAGGGTGGAGGACGAGGTTCCCGTTGCTTTGGGCAGAGGCATTGGCCGATAACATCGTGCAGTTATCAGATTGGGGCAAGAGTGTATCGCCAGTAGAGTTGATTGTATCTTCATTATCAGATAGAGTACCAAAACTATTATTCGTTCCTAAATATGAGGATAAGGGCTTTTCTCTATTAGAAGAGGGTAAAAGTACGTTTACATTTTCAACAGAAGCCTGAGGATGTTTTTGGTCCTGGTCCGACTTTAGAAGTGCAATCTAACGAGAACTACCATTGAGTTGTTCAAGGTTCCTTCTCGCTCTTCATCAGCAACGCTCTTGCTGATCCACGTGGGGCTTATTTGCTTATTCAACTCCGCATCTACATTAATCATTTCTAGATCTTCGTAAGCTGATTCATCAGAAACGTCAGAGAGGCACCTATTAGCATCAAAGGCAGTTGCCTTGGAATTCCTGGATGCCTTGAACACGGCTTCTTTTACGACCTCATCGGTATTTACTGGCGGTCTGGAGACTTGGACTTTGGCAGAGACTGAATGTTTCGTTCTATGTGATTTGTTGGCTTTCGAGTGAGCTACCTTATTTTCACGACCCTCGGCCGTAGATGCAGCTCGAAAATAATAGACATCTTTGCTCGTTGAAGTTCTGGCATCCGACATTGCAACCGTCGTACGGAAACTTATAGAATTCAGAAAGGAAATAGTTAGTGAAACAGCGGGCATGCCAATAGCTTGGGCAAGGCCGGCAAAAGCTACAAAACACAGAGAAAAAACCAAAAAATGATGAAAAAAATCAAATTTTATACAAATTTTCTGAAACATGTGATCTCCGAAATAAACACAACCGGTTAGCTTGACACTAAAGTCAGAGCTTACGTATCCTATTACGGATCTACTGTCTACCAAGAAGAAGTTCGTTTGGACCCCCGAAGCTCAGGTGGCTTTTGAAGGGCTTAAAACAACATTAACTGAAGCACCGATATTGCAGAATCCGGATTTTAGTAAAAAAATTCTATGTTCACTGTGATGCAAGCGATTATGGGCTTGGAGCTGTGCTAGTCTAGATCACAGACGAAGGAGTGGAAAAACCTGTCGCGTTTATGTCTTGCAAACTAACTACCACCCAAAGAAACCACAGTGTGACCGAGAGGGAATTCCTCGCAGCGTTGGAAGCTATTGATCGGTTCCGTTGCTACCAGCAGTTACAAGAGTTTTAAGTAATAACCATGCGAGCTTACGAGGGTGGTCCGATAAGTACTTAGCCTCACCGCCCGATGGCGCCACTATCGCAAGAAAACTTTTCTATCGTGTAGTACATTCTAGTAGGCGGCTACTGTCGAAATTTCAGCCGAATCGGACTCGTAGCTTTGTTTTGCCAGCGTGTGGCATCATACGTGTTCGCGGATTTTAGAAAAATGGAGAAAGAGCAATATCGGTCTGTGATTCGATTCTTGTTTTTGGAAGGGAAATCACGCAGCGAAATCAAAGAGCGCTTGGATGCTGTGTACGGTGACTCTTCTCCTTCGATAGCGACCGTCAAAAATTGGTTTAACGAGTTTCAACGTGGTCGCACGTCGGTTTTTGATGAGCCACGCCCAGGTGCCCCGAAATCGGCTACCACGGAGGATAACGTCCAAAAAGTCCACGATCTCGTTTTGGCAGATCGCCGATTGAAGATACGCGAGATAGCTGAGACAGTACGCATGTCAAAAGACCGCGTGGGTCATATCCTGCATGATATTTTGGGCATGAGAAAGCTGTCGGCGCGATGGGTGCCGCGTTTGCTCACTCCGGACAACAAACGCAACCGCCCTCGCCAAGGCCAAATTGGTCGAATTGGGCTACGAACTGCTACCCCATCCACCTTATTCTCCAGATTTGGCCCCATGGGACTTCTTTTTGTTTCCAAACTTGAAAAAGTCTCTCGCTGGACAAAAATTTGCGTCGAATGAGGAGGTCGTCGCCGCCACAGAGGCCTATTTTGCAGACCTCGAGAAAACTTATTTTTCAGACGGGTTAAAGAAGTTGGAGCATCGCTGGGTCAAGTGTATCGAGCTAAAAGGAGATTATGTTGAGAAATAAAAAGCCATTTTTCCAAAATTTTCGTTTTTCTTTTGGAGGCTAAGTACTTATCGGACCACCCTCGTAGTGTGGCTCATGCGCCAACGAGATTTGAAAGGAAGACTCGCCAGATGGGCGATGAAGCTTCAAGGGTATAGATTTACCGTCAGTCATCGAAGGGGTAAGGATGACATTTTCCCCGATGCGCTTTGGAGGAAGTTCGCCCCGAGGTAGACTTGAATGCTCCGGAATTTAAAGACGAAGCATACCAGAAGTGAAGAACTACTATCAAAGAAAAAAAACCGCAGTATCCGAATCCCAAAGTCGAGGAGGATTTAATTTATATTTATGTATTAAGTCACAAAATGACGGCCTCGAAGATGGGAACCAGGTTTAGAAGCTCTGGATTCCCAAAGTTATGACGAATCAGGTGATCCAGCGAGCGCATGACGACATCAACTGTGCACACGGTGGAATGAACAAAACATTAGAGCTAATTCGTCGTAAATTCTTTTGGCTTGGAATGGTGTCGGAAGTACGCGACTATGTACGCGCGTGCGAGGTTTGCAAGATGTCTAAAGATACTAATGCCATTTTAAAGACTCCCATTCTAAATTTAATTGCCTCCAAAAGACCATTTCAGCGGTTGTACGTGGATATTTTGGGTCCATATCCAAGAAGTAAAAGAGGAAGTATCGGACTGTTGATCGTCTTGGATTACTTTTCAAAATACCACTGGCTATGCCCTTTGCGAGCATTCACAGCAAAAACAAGAAAGGAAGCTAGCTTCGGCCAACCGAAACTTATATACCCTTGACGATAATTCCTATTAATCACTAATTTTCCGATGGTTTTTTATGGCAGCTATGTGATATAGTAGTTCGATATTAATAAAAATTTAAATCGGAATTCGAAAACATTTAAAAAGAGTCAAATCCCAGAGTAGAAAAGAATACAATAAAAACCAACAAAGCAATAATTTATTTCCTATTATATTCCCATTGATTTTCCGATCGTTCCTATGTCAGCTATATGATATAGTCCTCCGATTTTGATCAAATTTTATTCGAAATTCAGAATTAAATAAAAAATGGTATTTCCAAAATTAGGAAGGGATATGTTCAAACACACCTAAGATATAATTTTTGTACATTTTTTTTCCCCGATCATTCCTATGGGAGCTATATGATATAGTTGTCCGATCCGGCTCGTTCCAACTTATATACTACCTGCAAAAGAAATAAGACTTTTGGGAATGTTTTAGCCCGATAGCTTTAAAACTGGGACAGACGGACGGACAAACGGACATGGCTAGACTCGTCTAGTGAAGCTGATCAAGAATATATATACTTTATCGGAAACGTCGGAAACGTCTCCTTCACTGCGTTACAAACTTCTGACTGAAATTATAATACCCTCTGCAAGGGTATAAAGATACAAGAATTTATACAGGACCATACATTCTTCATGTATGGAATACCAGAAACGATAACGGGTCACAATTTAAGGCCGTGGAGTTCAATGCCTGGTTAACGTCATAGGGAATCAATCACATGTACACTGCCCTATATTCGCCACAGTCTAACGCATCAGAACGCGTTAATCGTTCAATCATTGCGGGAATAAGAGCTTACCTTCAGGATGACCATCGTAAGTGGGATGAGTACATACCAGTGATCAGTTGTGCTTTGCGGAACTCCTAACATCAGAGTATCGGATGTTCGCCGTTCCATGCCCTGTTTGGATTTAACATGGTAACTCATGGAAGCGATTTTCAGCTTCTTAATCAATTGAATTTAATCGATGAACCACAGAATGTGCTGGTAAAAGATGACCAAATGCAATTGTTACGAAAAAGGGGTAGAACAAATATGATTCGCGCTGGGGAGCACAAAGCTCAGCAGTATAATTTGCGCACTCGATTAGTTTTCTTTAAAGTCGGCCAGGAATTACTTAGCCAAAGTAATTTTACCAAAAATAGAAATGCTAAACTTTCAATTTTTAATTGACTTGACCTGTTTTTTAACATAAATGAGAGGATTTTTGCGAACTTAAGGTCATGGTTGGTTATATAAATAACTTAATCCACAATGGCTTAAGTGTAGATTTCGAGAAAAATCAGGGAACTGTTATTATATCATAGAAGATTTGCAAGGAAAGCTGCAAGGAACTTTTCATGCCTAAGACCTTCGCCAGTAGCTGTTCTTTTTCAGATTTATCCTCCAAGATACACTTTAGCATTAATCTGTGGTTGTAATGGCCAGCCTGTTGGCGAAGTTAGTAATTGCAAGTTTGAATTCGAAAGTAACATTTACGGAACCGCTTTGCCATTCGCAAAGGTTACGACGTAGAGTTGCACGAAGAGCGATAGTTACATATCGATAGATAGCATTGCTGACCATGTCAGAGCTCAGGGTGATTGTCAACTCCATGCCATTTCCGGAAAAGTTCTTCTTCTGAAAACAGCGCAGCAAGTCACACGTGATCAAGGTAAGCATGGCCACTTTTAACAGCACCATGGGGCTGAGGTTAACACTTGTTATCTTTGATTAGGCAACCCCGTTTAGGAATTAATTAAAACATATAGCATATATATAGCATATAGCCTAAGGCAAAAGCGGCTCCGCATCAACTGCTTGCTTGTATTGGTTAGGGTGTACATTAACTGGACAAGGTAAATTTACAGCTAAATACAGTTAAAAAGCTCTGAAATGTACAACACAATTACGTTTCGCTCATTTAGTTTAGCTGCGGAAAGACCGGCCGGCCCGAGATCACCGAAAAGCCTCACAAAGGAAACATAGGAGCACCCTACGTGGCCGGAGGCCCCTTCCCCACATTGCAGTCCCCAAAAATCAAGCACAGCCATTATACATACGTGCCGTACAAAGGATTTTACCAAACGGCGCAAGGAAATACGGCGATCCACGCAAAGAGGCAGTGGCTGTCAAACTGGGCTACAAAGCTGAAATATTTTACAAAACGGCATGATTAGAACTATTTTCGACCAATACCCTATGTTCAATTGGCTGCAAATTGTCAACATAGTACAGCGAACAATCTTCCTGCACGCGGCAGTGACTTTGTAACTATTAGACGGCAGTAGCAATATTGGCAAACGGCCACCCTACTACCAAGGAATGTGAACCAGTTCTAATGTGCATGGTCGTAGTTGGAGCCGACAGTATTACGTCGCCGTGCGCAACCAGCTGAAATCGTCTGCGTGCGTTTAAGCCCCAATAAACCGTCGCACTATGGGTAATTTGACCACTTTTTTTGGCCAAAACCCATTTTTCAAAAGTCGTTAGAAATTGGTTTGGTCAATCACAATGTGTTAGGATAACATCAATGTCAAATGTTATTAACAGAAAAGTTTAACAGTTTAACAGTGTTAAGTTATCAGCTGTGAAAGTCTGCTAATGCTTCAACGAGATGGCAGCGCTGGTAAATCGCTTATTTTGATTAAAAGTTTAAATTTTCAAAGAGAGTATAATGAAACAATGCAGCGCCGTTTTTTAAATGCAGTTTAATCAGAGGGGTATGTAACTTTTTTTTTGTGAGCGTACCGAGGTATTTATTGATTGTGGTGTTCCTATAATCTTGGGTAAGATCCAACCTCAAAAAACATTAAAATTGGTAGTGAATGTTTATTTTTAAATGGAGCTACAAAGAGAGTCCAGCTCTGTTCAGCTCTGGAACCTTTTTTATCTTGTAGAGTACTCAATCCTCTTTAAACTCAGTAAGTATAAAAGTGCATTTTTGCGCACTTTCTCTGAAATAAATGTTTTATGACCTCCATCAAAACATGAATAATTCCCGTATTTTTGTATGGTGAAAGTCAGTTACGGTGCAATCTTTACAAAAGCGGTATGCAATAATCTTTGTTACTCTCTAAATATTATTTAAAAATTATGTTATATCATTGTTTCACTAAAATAACTTTGTTATAAAGGTTTATAGTATTTTTGTTTGAAATTATGTTGGTAATAATTATAAAAACAAAATTTCTATCAAAAAATAAAAAAACGGAAACTTTTATAAATTTTTAAAAATTGAATATGTTGTTCTTATTAAAATAATTTAAAAAAAAATTTTTTTTTCAATGCGTTCTTAAAAAAATTTTTTTCTCAAAAAAAAAGGCGGGACCACGCCCTTTTTTCCAACAAAAATTCCTTTAAATTTAATATAGTTAAGTCAAAAAACAAAATTGTTAAATATTGCGTCGTTTTTTAGTTATTAATTAATGCCACAAAAAGTGGTCAAATTACCCATAATGCGTCGGCAGCTGCACCGGATAACCAGTGCTTATAAAACTGTGCCAATTTCCTGCTGTGCTTTTCTCGGTGCTCGATGCTCGCTGAAGTCAAACTGTAGCTCTACTTGGTAGGAGCGCACATTAGTGCTTGTTCAACTGTTTATCTGAAAGTGTATAGAAAAGTGTTTGATTTAATGGTCCAATTTGCGAAAATTTTGTTGGATCCAGTAGATAACTTCCAAAAGTGGCATTTGCTAAATTTCTATGCGATTGGATGCAAGCTGAAGACACATGGGCGAATAGAGTTTTATTTGTAAGTGTTTTTGGGTTGACAGACTCCAAATTTATGATATATCGTAGGCGGCGACATACATATAAACAAAAATTAGTGGTGATGGCAGCCGGGTCAAAAAATAGCTAAATCAGATATTTAAAAGCTAAAAAATTATAAATATAAATTTAATTTTTAAAAATTCTTTAAAAAATAGCGTGTTTTCTTCTTTCGTCCACAAAATCAGAAGTGGTTAAAAAGCCTACAGTGGTTCACAGCTTATTTCAACCAGTTTACACCAAAAACTTTAACATCCCATAAAAACTAAACAAAACATGTTATCAAAATGTTTTAAACGCAGAATACATCTATGATGATATAATATAATATTAAGCAAGGCCTTTCTAAGGTTCTATTCAGGGTCTTCGGAATGGTGGCTCCTGAAAAAAATTTAAAAAAAAGTGTTACCATTTGTATTTAATATTTTTTTGCAAAATACAAATCACTTTCAAAATTGGTGCTAGTTAAAGGTAAGTCTATCACAATATCTTACATTTAAGGTAGCACTTACCTGACTTTAATTTATGTACATATGTATATATCACTTGTCACAAAATATTTAATTTACCACGCAAAACACTCTTTCTCTCAGAAAACCTTTGAAAATAATTCGATGCACCAGTCTTCTTCTTACCCCTTTACCCGATTTCTTTTGTTTCATCTTCGCTGTTGGCGCGTGCCAATGCTCCTATACCCTTTCTAAAGCGGTATATATCCGACTAAATAATTTGTATTTGTTCAGTAAAAACGTATTTGTCCTAAAACTGTTACTGTTATAATATTTAAATAAATATTAATCGACCACTTTTTTAAACTAAACTAAAAAATAACTTATAAAATCAAGTTAAATAAAAAATTTAATTAGGTAAATGTATTGTTTAAGTAAATTCAAATTTTATGAATAAACAATTTAAGATTATAACAGGAAATTAATTTGTTTATTTCGAAATACAATAATGCTCCTAAAATGTAAGGGCATACACATGTCGTTGCTTCACGAAAATTATTCCAGCCAAATTTTGGTCGCTAGCTGAACGGTTAAGCGCAAAAGAGAATGACGGACCGGCCGAAATTTGTCTCTGCTACCGCCGAGTGCAGGCAGATTATAAGACCGAAAAAGAGAGAGCAATATATGAATATCGGCTTCCCTTTCGTGCACGATAGATTTCGTCCGCAGTCTTCTACGCTGCGCCGACTTCTCTGCTGACGTCGGCAGCGGCCGTTCGTTTGGCCTAATGAATTTGTCATGTGTCACCACTCCAGAACTGAAGGGAATATACAGCTAAATACAGTTAAAAAGCTCTGAAATGTACAACGCAGTTACTTTTCGCTCATTACTATGGACGGCAGTCCATGTAGTGACGAAGCGCACCAGGAGAGTGTGCGAAGGCGACTACTATTATATAGCCGCAAAATTGAAAATCTGCTGTGATAGTCCGATCGTAATACACCAATCGAAAGGTATTGCAAAAACTTAAAGGATTGCATACCAAGACTTTAAGAAAATCAATTGGCTTGGGAGAGAGAGCGGTGAAAGTGAAAAAGTGAAAATTTCGAAATTTGGAGCTGTTGGGGCCGGTGGGGATAAATGCCCCCTCGCAATGTTTTAGTTGTATTCCTTTTGAAAATACCCGTCGAATGAGGGGTCATTTGTCAAAATCCGACGCTCCGTTCAAAAGTTATAGCCAAAATAAGATTTTCTTCTTCTTCCCAAAATGAAAATTTAATTCTGTTTGCCAGTTTGTCAGTTTGTCCAAAACATGTTTTTAAAGTTTTGAAAATTTGATATGACGTTCATCACATCGATATAAAAAACTTTTGTTCTACCACTTTTGGAAAAACTCGCTAGTTTAGCGGGAAAACAGCTATAAATAGCTAAAATTCTGAAAGCCGTAACTTCTATACTACTAAAGCTACAGAGTGGTGCTGCATCTCGTTTGAAAGGTATTTTTAAATGCTATAAATGCCCTTCATATGCAATTTGTGTAAATGTAATAGTTAAAAAGATATGAACAAAAGAAATTTTTTTTAAACTTTCTTTTTAGCTTTTTTTTAATTTTCTCAAAAACGGCTCTAACGATTTTCCTTACAACTTTAAACTGTATAGCCCTTGAGATTCCCTAAATTTTGGTATATAACACATTACTGTAAAAAGTCACGTTTAAAAGTTATTTTTATACGAAAATAGCCGGCTCGAACAACTAACGCTGCCTAAGCATTGAATTTAGTATGTGCGTATGCAAACTGTATTTTAGGGTCATGGAATCAATTCAATTGTTTTAAGGAATTCCAAATAGGAAACTTTTGTTTTACGACATTTGGAAAAACCCGCTGCTTTAGCGGGAAAAAGCTAAAAATAGCTAAATTTCTTTAGTTCGTAAGTTGTACACTACTGAAGCTACAGACATGTGCTATGCCTCGTTTAAAAGGTATTTTGAAATACTTAAACGCCTTTTTAACTTAATTTGTTTAAATACAATGGCTTACAAATTATGATTGACCAATTTAAATTTAAATGTATATATTAGCTCCTATGAGAGCCAATGTAAACAAACAAAAACTTCTGATATCAAATAAAAACACCTCTTAACGAGGTAAAAAACTAGTGACGATCGCACCTTGAACATACAAAAGTTCTGATATCAACATTTGTGACGAAAAATTATTACACTCGTCATTAAATAGACTTTCTAATATTTTCCCATTCGGCACGCTGCAATAGAAAATGCCTGTGAAGGGAAAAGGGCTGGAATAGTTTGCTAGGGCGGGCCGAATGAGAAAATATTAGAAAGTCTATTTAATATCGAGTGTAATAATTTTTCGTCACAAATGTTGATATCAGAACTTTTGTATGTTCAAGGGTCGATCGTCACTAGTTTTTTACCTCGTTAAGAGGTGTTTTTATTTGATTTAGTTCAGCTGCGGAAAGACCGGCGGGTTCGAGATCACCGAAAAGCCTCACAAAGGAAACAAAGGAGCACCCTACGTGTCCGGAGGCCCCTTCCCAACATTGCAGTCCCCAAAAATCAAGCACAGCCATTATACATACGCGCCGTACAAAAGATTTTACCTAACGGCGCAAGGAAATACGGCGATCCACGTAGAGAGGTTAGTTATACCTATCGAAATGTAGAAGAATCGGACCATTCGTTAAAAAGTTATGCCTGATCAAAGTTTATATCTCCATCTCCCTCGCACTCCCTTTAGCCAAGTGACGGGTATTAGATAGTCGGGACACCAACCCGACTATAGCTTTCTCTCTCTTTTTTTTTATAGCATTTCGGACAGCTAGTATTAAAATTAGGGTTAACAAACTATATTTGCTTACAAAAGCCCCGAAATTATGGAAGAATCATTTGAATTATATTTTACTCATAAAATTATTTTATAAACCCTCTTCTATTATAATATTAGAAATATAAGAACATTAAACTGGCATTTTAGGTGAATCGATCGGATGTCAATAAGGAAAAACATAACTTGGATTAAAATATAGAAGAATTTTGTAAACTTTTGACCGAATTAAAGCATTAAAACATGAGGTTCTGTGTTTTAGTATTATCCCTGATTGAACAGGAAGTAGACAATAACAATATCAGAAATTCAACGGTAGGGTGGGTAAAGACATGAGGCTACCGGAACAACTTGTTCGCCAACAAACAAAGAGGTGTGATATTAGGGCGTAGAGTCTTTCGTTTTTTTTTAATTAATTCTGATTCTTCAACGGTAATTTCAGAGCAACGGGACTTATAATTTTTTATGTAGGCGGGTGTTGTTGAAGAAAAGAGTCAAGGAACCCTCCCGCAGGCTGTTCCCAAACTGACAATTTTCCCAATTACTATAGCCCTTCGCTGCTTGCCAAGTCCAGTCCTGAAAATCCTGTCTTTGGAAGGATATGTGCGTAAATTTCATCTGAGAGCAAGGGGACGAGAAAAGAGTGCCCGGGAAGGATTTGGCGAGACCACTAGCGGATCCTAGTAAAATTTAAAAAACATATAGGGCCGCTAGGTAGGATGGCGCCCAACGAGGGGCTGAGCAAAAACTGATTCAATCCAGCGAAGCAGTTCACTCAGTTTCATAAACCTAAAGTATCCCAAATAGTATTTATACCCGTTAGTCGTAGAGTAAAAGGGAATTTTCGTGCAAAAGTATGTAACAGCTAGATGGAAGCGTTTCCGACCCCATAAAGTATATACCCTGCAGGAAAAATGCGAACTAGTCTGAAAATCAACTAGTTGTATAGCTAGTAAAAAAGTTACCGGAATTTGTCTGGATGCATTTGGACTACACAGGTCTTAGAAAATTTGTGCTAGTCCAAAAAATAAATAGTACAAACCTAGTAAAAATGCAACTTGTCTCGGAATGGTCCCTTTCGGACTAGAAAAAGGCTAAAAACATTTAATTGGTAGAACAAATACATGTTAAAGTATAGTTAAAAGGCAACTGGAATTTAACTAGTTGCAATCGGACTACATAGGGTCCAAGTTATAGCCTAAATTGAAGTCATTATCTAGTTTAAAAGCAAATAGAAATTAACCACCTACGATCGAGCCACACAGGGTGCATTACATATTGATCAGTCGAAAAAGGTATTCTTAAAAACTAGTACCGTAGAAACTGGTCTTGGTTTGGTGACATTCGGACTGAAAAGTATGACTAAAGTAAATTAGAGTTTATAAATTATTTATTGCCTTAAAACTAATACGGTAAATATAATTGATATTAAAGTGATAGAAATGTTTTTTTTTATCCGCAGCTATCTGCGATTAGCGGATATGCTGTTGGATTAAAATTCATTATGACAAATGATTGAAAAGAAAATTTTAAATAGTCGGAGTACTAAACGATAGCGATAAGAAAAAACACAATATTATATTCTTTAATGGAAATTACCAAATTCGTTAAGAAAATGTTGCTAAACACTAGATTCTGCGAAGAATGCTAAATTAAACAAGAGAGAACGCTATAGTCGGGTTTGTGTCCCGACTATCTAATACCCGTCACTCGGCTAAAGGGAGTGCGAGGGCGATATAAACTTTGATCAGCAATAACTTTTTAACGAATGGTCCGATTTAAAAAATTTCTTCTACATTTCGATAGGTATTGATAAACACAACAAAACTGCATTTTTACATTTCCGAAATATTAAAATTTTTAAAATCGTATATAAGCGATTGTGGGCGTTAGAGGGGGCGTGGCACCTTCTTTAAATAAACTTGCGCTGCGTAGGAACTCCAAGAATCTTCATGCCAAATGCCAATCCTCTAGCTTTTATAGTTTCCGAGATCTCAGCGTTCATACGGACAGACAGACGGACAGACGGACAGACGGACAGACGGACATGGCTATATCGACTCGGCTAGTGACCCTGACCAAGAATATATATACTTTATAGGGTCGGAAACGCTTCCTTCTCCCTGTTACATACTTTTGCACGAATACAATATACCCTTTTACTCTACGAGTAACGGGTATAAAAAGGTCACATTGCTGCTCTTGTCAAAAATAATTACGAAGCAATTGTGCGCACATGTAAAGTGGATCGACTATCATCTTTAAGCTGAGCTGCAATTTATATTGGTAAGTACGCTAATAAAGTTTTGAACTCAAATCAAAGTTCCACCCGAAGCATATGGAAAATAAAAAGACAATTCTTGTTGGGTCATCCTCATTTGAAGAATTCACGGTTTTTTGCGTTTTGGTTTTTATTGTGCTCTGTGCTATGATATTTAAAAATTCATTTGTGAATATTTTCCCTATCCTTCGGCAGTGAATTTATTAATATTAAGTTTACCATAAATTTAATTTCATTATCCTTTTTACATGGACCTCAATCGTTAGTAAAAGAAAACAAAATAATAAATATTTAAAATAAACAAATAATAAATAAATAAAATAAACAAATAAACAATAAAAGTATTTAAATTCACAATAAAAATGAGCAAAAGAAATTTGAGAAGACTAATAAAACAACAAAAGCTAATTTATTTAGATAGGTTAAACTATTGCAAAAATAAAAGATCCATAATTTCTAATATCAGTGTAGATAAAATAATAGAGGCCAATTATGAGGAGATTAATAAGTTCAAAAACGTACCTAATTTAACTAATAATCCTGAAACTGCACAAAAGTTTTCCTTTAAAGAAAAATTATCTCAATGGTATTTAAAAAACAGCATATCTCGAAAGGCGTTTGAGGAGCTTCTCGGTATATTAAAAGAAGAAAATGTAACCTTGCCATTAAGTGTCGCAACAATTCTTCCAAAAATGGAGAAAAAGATTATTACCCGAGCAGTCAATCCATGGAGTTATTTTCACATTGGCATAAAAAACCAATTAAAAAAAATGTCTTATTTTTTCACAACTTCTACCACAATAATAGTAGATATAAATATTGATGGTATTCCACTTTTTAAAAGTTCTCGGACACAATTGTGGCCTATACTGATAAGAATTGTAAATTTTAAACAAATCTCTGTTTTCCCAGTGGGTGTATATGTAGGATATCAGACGCCGAAAAATCAAAACGAGTATTTAAATGACTTTATAAGTGAAATGAAAGATCTCTTAAAAAATGGATTAACGCTTAATAATAATAAGATTTCTATTAAAGTCAGAGTAATCGTTTGCGATACTCCAGATAGGGCATATATTTGTGGAGTTCCAGGTCATACCTCGATACATGGATGCATGAGATGTAAACAAATGGGTAGAAAAATTGAAAATGTGCTTACTTATAGCCCAGTGTCTGGTACACCAATAAGTGATGCTGATTTTAAAAACAGAAGTAACAAATTACATCATCTACCTCAATACCACTTTACAAAAACCCCCTTCGAAGAAATAAACATTAATATGATAAGCCAAGTTTCAATTGATACTATGCATTTAATTGACTTAGGTATAACAAAAAAGTTTATATTACGATTGATCCGTAACAAAACCTTTTTTAAAGTCAGAAAAGCAAATATACTTTCTATGTCAAATAGTCTTATGCGCCTACGGCCATTTATTCCATCCGAATTTGTTCGAAAGCCTAGAAGCTTCGATGACATTTCCAACTGAAAAGCCACAGAATTTCGACAATTTCTTTCATACACTGGAATTACTGTTCTCAAAGGTAAAGTTGCTAATGAAGTTTATGAACTTTTTTTGCTTTTACATTGTCAATGCAGACTTCTTCTTTGTCCTGAAACTTTTTTAGATACAATTGAGTTTTCACAGGATTTGGCCGAATTGTTTGTTGAAAAATTCTCAGAAGTGTTCGGTATCAACAGCATTTCGTTTAATGTCCACAGTCTTTTGCATTTAACTGGAAACGTCAAAGAATTGGGTATAATGTCAAGTACATCTGCATATGATTTTGAAAATCATTTACAAATTATTAAAAGATATGTAAAACCGGGGGAAAAAAAAAAAAAAAAAAATCAGAAAAAAAAAAAAAAAAAATTAAAAAAAATTTAAAAAAAAAAAATAGAAAGGCCAAAAAAAAACAAAAAAAAAAAAAAAAACCACAACATAGTATAAAACCCACTCAAATCCTTGAACAAATTTTTAAAAAAGTTGAGTATCAAAATCTATTTATTCCAAACAAAACAAGTGGTTTAGAAAAACGTAATCGGAAAGGTCTTTGTTTGTTTTTAAACAATTGTACATATTCATCAAATGTACCCGACAACATCTGTTGTATAAGACCATTTATTCCAATTAAAATTTTCGGTTTTGAAGAAGATAGAGGAGATATTTATGTTTTGGGAACGAGGTTTATGAATATTGAAAGCTTCTATAACAAGCCTGTTGATTCAGTTAAATTAGGTATCTGCACAGTAAATACAATTACAGATCAAAACGTAGAGAAATTTTTAGTAGGCGACATTAAATATAAATTTATGTGTCTCCCATTAGAGGACAGTAAGAACCTATTAGTACCAATATTAGATCACTAATTTAATTATTCAGTATATATAATAAATAAATATAAATAATATAAAATTAAATAGACTCAAAAACAATACAATGGCCAGCCGCAAGCGTAAAATATTGGAGATCGGTGGAAATGGTAAATGTTTACAACCTCTTAAATAAATATCCACCTTTAAACTAATTTTTTTGTATACTAATTAGAGCAGAGCAAACGTGAATGTGAGAACTGCAAAACATTAGAAGCCAAAGTAGATGAATTAAAAGGTGAACTTGACTGTATTTTAATTATTTAACACAATTTTAAAATGTCATCCTTTCAGAATCCGTGCTAAAGTTAAATTCAAAATTGGAAGAAATTGAGGGTAAAACCCCTTTTAAAAATAATAATAATTATTTATATGTAACATATTTTCCAGCGAAAAACCTGCATTACAGCCAGACTATAATGGAAGCTCTGGCCGAGTTAAAAGTCGTCAGCTCGAAATTAATTCGCCAAGACGACACTCTAACCGCTCTGGAAACATCATTCCCGATAGATTCAGAGGAGTCTTTGCTTAAAGCAGAGTCGCTAATTTCGGATGACAATATGAAGCTTTACGTATGTAAAAATAAATAAATTATATTTTATAATATTTTGATTTCTTATGCTGTGAGGAGTCGTAAAACGACCCTCACAAAAGACATTTGTAGCCATGTAAGACACCCTATTTTGTAGCCATGTAAGACACCCTATTTTGTAGCCATGTAAGATACTCTATTTGTAGCCATGTAAGATAGTGTAAATAATAACCCTATAAAACCCCAGCCGCGAAGGCCAAAGTATTAGTAATTAGTTTTAAACCCACCCTCGCTAAACCCTCGAACCAATGAGCGCAACAAATGCCGCTATCAAACGTGTTTAAACGCCCGAGGGCGGCTCGAACCCAGCCTGGAAGCTAAGCTCGACAGCGGGAAATGCTGCCGACGTCGCCGCCAACTGCAGCATCAAACGGCCGAGAGCGAGAGCGCCATCAAACACCCAAGAGCGGCTCGAACCAAACCACCTGAAAGCTAAGCTCGACAGCGGGAAATGCTGCCGACGTCGCCGTCAACTGCAACACCAAACGGCCGAGAGCGAGAGCGTCATCAAACACCCAAGCGCAGCTCGCATCCAACCGATCGCAGCCACCGGAGAGTAAAGCTCTGCCAACGCCAAATGCTGCCAACGCCAAATGCTGCCGACGCCAATGTCGACCGCAGCCATACGCCGGAATAATGTGAAACTAGGTCACAGGAGCTGCGGGGCATTAAGTTCGGGACTGCAGAAGTGAACAGATCGATCGCGGAAAACCAGGAGAAGTGCGTGAAATCCCCACAAGCCCAGCGTGCGGCCGATAAATCTCTCGGAAGGACAGACAACCAGCACCCCAGACGAGCTCCATGGAAGGACGACGGACCTACTCGCCAGTATCCCCGCGGAGAGGGAGGAGCACGTAAGCCATAACCCGGAAAACGGGACCCGGGGGGAAAAAACGTGTGTGTTATCGCGAGGGTCCGGCATAGAAAACCCTTTCCCCCCCCCCCCCCCCCCCCCCCCCCGCTGCTAGATATTCTTCGCTGGTCACCGACATAAGAGATAGTTGCGGGTGTACACAGGGTATATCCCGAGCAGTGGAGCCTGTAGCTATTATCGCCTTCGGTGTCGGTCGAGAATTTTGGACAGTGGGGTCAGCGTAGCTAGGCAGGCAGCCCGTGTATATATATACATAGTTTGGAATCAATAAAACAGTGTACTTTATAATGTGATCATATTTTTCTGTGCTTCATGTTGGGGCGCGGCGGGGAAAACAGTGTTACCACGCATCCCATCCCCACCCCTGCTTATTTCCACCAACCACGGGAATACGTAACAACGGCGGGCGTAAACAGGGTACATCTCGAGCAGTGGAACCTGTCGTTGTTATCACCTTAGGACGAAAGGACGAATTTTATTTTCTCGTTTTCCGGAAAACATAAAATTTTCGTATGGAAATTTCCACCAAATTGGCTTAAAGAACCATATGAGAGACCCCGAATTTTGGAAATATTACCCCAGCACAAAATAGGTCAGAAATAATAAAATATATATGATTTTCAAAAAAAAAAACAAAATTGTCGAAAAAAATTTAATAAAACAAAACCAATCCAAATGTCAACAACCACGCCACACAAACGGCCAAAAATAAAATTTAAATACCTGGGGAACAACATATTACATCAATAAATGCATCTACAGATGCAAGGAAAATTTTCCAATCCACACCTATTTGGTTCTACGAAAAAAAAACCCACCCACGCTAGGATTTGAACAGATCTAATATAGATAAATAATAAACGAATGGTTTTCTTATATACATATACACACAATCTTCCCCAACACACGTTTGCCCTGCCGGTTCTCTGATTTGGGGTTTTCGGCTGCGTGTGTCGCCACCCCACACACGTGGTCTTTCGTGAAAAAAAAAAAATGCACACGAACGAAAATTCCTCCAAATTCGCGCGTCCTCGGCCCGTATCGTAAAACCACGCGGCACGTTGGCCAAAACCGACGCCAACGCCCGAAACTTTTTCTAACATCGCGCGTCCTCTGCCACCGTCGCAAAAACACGTGGACCCGGCAGCGATAAAACCAAGTGCGCCTGCCGGCTTAAATGACAGTCGATCACCAACCATCTCCGCGAGTACAACCACCAAGGACCACCAGTGTTTAATAATTAAATAACAAACCTACGCGTATCCTCGAGCAAACCCACAAGGACCCCCAGTGGGTAATAATCATCTAATAATCCTGCGAGATTTTTTTAAATAATCCTACGCATCTCCTCGAGAAAACCCACCAAGGACCTCCAGTGTTAAATAATTAAATAACAAACCTACGCGTATCCTCGAGCAAACCCACAAGGACCCCCAGTGGGTAATAATCATCTAATAATCCTGCGAGATTTTTTTTAAATAATCCTACGCATACAAGATAATAATCAAATAATTATCTTTCGCACATCCTCGCGCAACTACAAGGATCCTCCCGTGGTTTGCAGATTTATTTCGTACCGCCTACATCGTGCAAACACTACACTATGGGCGTAAGATGGGTAACGTATCGTCGCAAGGACGAGCTACAAGCCCTTGCTGTGGAGTTTGGGTTGCAATCAACGGGAACGGTTGAGGAACTGCGCAGTAGGCTTATAGCGTTCTTCACCCGAGACGACCACGAGCAAACAGAGCAGGAGCGGATCCGCGAACTAGCCACGATATATCCGGAGGCACCAACGCCGAGGGACACCCGTGGACAGTCCCCAGCCCCTTCGGGAGATCTGGAGAAACGCGAAGAAAAGCTCAAGGATAACGCTGCCTTGGCAACCGAACTCTCAAACACGCCGTTAAGACTCGAGGTACCCGCGGGTGTTAGCCCTCTGCCGAAACCACCCGTGATCCACGGGCCACGCGAGGAAATATCCTCAGCTACCCTGGCGGAAAAGATGCGCAAATGGGGAGTATTGTTCAACGGACATTCGGACCCGCTCAGTTTCATCGAGCGCCTGGAAACCCATGCTGAGGCCTACCGGCTCGGAACTACGCAACTCCCCCGAGTAGTCGCAGGACTACTGACAGGAAGAGCGGAAACCTGGTTCAGGACATTTCAAATGCAGGATGTGGTCTGGGAAACCTTCAGGAAGGAATTTTTAGATTGGTTCCTACCTCCCCAGTATTTTCAACTGCTTGAAGATACTATAAGGAATCGGTACCAACGCCAAGTGGAAACGTGCAAGGAGTACGTGGTGGAACTGAGACTCTTGATGCAAAGGGCAAAGTTCTCCCCCGCACAAGAACTTGAGCGTCTGTACAACAATCTCTTGCCAGAATACCAACTATTTGTTCGGCGACACGACTTCGAGGATCTAGCCACGCTGATCCAACGGGCTTCGGCATATGAGATCGCTCGTGACCGCGATCGGGCTTTGCATCCAACGATGTCTGGCACCGGGTCGCGTAGAGCTCAAAGAAATTTCCAAGTACCACTGCAAGCCACAGGAACCGTGCACTCAGGAAACGGAAACCCAAGCAACAATGCTCAACCTGCCGAACCCCCGGTTACCCTCGCTACTAACCGAACGATTCCTGAAGTATCTGGAGGACCAATTGACGTAAGGAACGCCTGTCATCGCTGTGGAGAAGTGGGACACTTCACTCGAGAATGTCGCAATCCACAAGTGCTGTTCTGCTGGGAGTGCGGAAAAGGGGCTTACGCACCCTCGACTGCTGCCGGCCCACGACTTCGGGAAATGGACAGGGTCCTCGCCCGCCGGGGGAACCAGCGAGGACCATGCAACCATCACCCCAGAAGTAACTCCACCTCTACGGTTTGAGGGGGGACGCATCGTAGCCGCGGTCACCATAGAAGGCAAGCGTTTCCACGCTACTATAGACACCGGGGCTTCGAGGAGTTTCATCAGTGAGAGGATCGCGCAGGATATTGGGAGCCCCACCAACCGAAGGGACGTGCGAACGCGAATTTCTCTTGCTGATGGGTCCACAGCAGACGTCACCCACGCCCTGAGTACCCGTATAAGCTTTGGGAACGGAAACGGCTACGCCCACACTATTGATACTCCCAAACATCCTGGACGAAATCATACTAGGCATCGACTTTCTCTGTGGAATCCAGACCATCATCCGATGTGGTAGGGCCCGATTGGTTCTATCATATTCCCCGCTAGGACCCCCAACAATCCCCAAGTCGTCATCAGAACCATCGCAGATCAGGATTACCGAAATCGCGGGCTCCACCCCAACAACCGAAGACAACCCGATCGCGATTCGGGACACACCCAAACCAGCAGCAACGACCACCAGACCGGGCCGTTCACCGGCGAGGAACGGCGCACCGAACGCGGCGTGCGCGGCAGTTTCTCCTAGTAAGACCAGAAGCCCATTGGACACGCAGGAATCACCAGCGAGAAACGGCGCACCGAACGCGGCGTGCGCGGCAGCTTCTCCTGATGCACCGCGTCTTCAGGAAAACCCTGTGGCAGCCCCACGACAGTTGACAGGAAAACTTAAAAGGGATACAACCACCACAGCCCCCAAGCAACAGCTAGGTGTACTCCGTTCACCTTGAGCCCTTGGCTGACGCCGCCTTAGCCCGGGAAAGGAACCCTTTTCGAAGAGAACCAAGACGTCAGGACCACCAGCCCAGCCAGCCGAACCAAGTCGATGAATTATCGGCCAACGTAGCAACCGTCACCACCGAAGAACCTCTGGAACCCTGGATCACCGAGTTCTTAGCAGCCGAGCTGGCACCGTTTGACCGCATGTCCGGTAGCTCCCACATCGCGGAACACAAGATCGTCATGATCGCTTAAGGGACCTCTCAAGCAGAGGTACTTCCCGAGGAACCCAGCCATGCAGAAGATCATCAACGCGCAAGTGGACGAATTATTGCGCGACGGTCGCATCGAACCTTCCAGGAGTCCGCACAGCGCACCCATCGTCCTCGTCGGGAAAAAGACAGGAGATATGCGCATGTGCGTGGACTACCGTCAGCTCAACGCTCACTCGGTCCCGGATGCGTATCCATTACCCCGGATCGGCCATATCTTGGAACGGCTCGTGAATGCGAAGTTTATCTCAACATTGGACCTCAAAAGCGGCTACTGGCAGATCCCCATGGCTGCAGACAGCCGTGAATGTACCGCTTTCACCGTGCCAGGCCGAGAACTCTTCCAGTGGAAGGTAATGCCGTTCGGTTTACACTCAGCCCCAGCGACATTCCAAAGGGCACTCGATAGCGTGATTGGACCAGATATGGAGCAACACGCATTCGCCTACTTAGATGATATTGTAGCGAAACTTAGTCGCCCGTAGGGGTTTCCACATTCGCCACTGTTAGCCGAGCGGATACTTTTTAACGAGGTGGGGGTCAATCCACGTTACGACAACGTCAAATAACAACGCAATGGTTCTTAAGGGTTAATTTTAAGTTTTTATTAGCCGCCTTATTAATTGAGCTTGCAGCATGGCAGACAACCGGAAAGAAAGAGACACCAGAGAGAGGAGGCGATCAGTATGATCGCTATTCTCCCAAAAGTTTTTCACCAGCGATAAACTCAACAGGATGGGATCGGAGATCGTAGCGGGCTTTGTTGACTTTGGCCGCGGCTAGAAGATGTTCTCGGGCGGCCTGGTGTGTCTTTCGTAGGTTCTCCTGTAAGCGTTCCACGTATTCGGGGTAGCTTTGCGAATCGGGGGAAGGACGTCCGTAAATCAGCTCTGCAGGTAGGCGGGGTTCACGTCCCAGCATGAGTAAGCCTGGTGAAAATCCAGTGGCTTCGTGAGGGGCTGAGCGATAGAAAACCTCTACGAAAATGCCCGGAGTACTCGCAGACGGCATAATCGGAGGTAACACTGGCGGTCCTAAATATTGTGAACAGGCCCGGAATACTCACAGACGGCACTGTCGCGGCTGATCCTGCTGAGAAACCTCTACGAAAATGCCCGGAGTACTCGCAGACGGCATAATCGGAGGTATGTAACACTGGCGGCCCTAAATATGGCGAACAGGCCCGGAATACTCACAGACGGCACTGTCGCGGCTGATCCTGCTAAGAAAACCTCTACGAAAATGCCCGGAGTACTCGCAGACGGCATAATCGGAGGTAACACTGGCGGCCCTAAATATGGTGAACAGGCCCGGAATACTCACAGACGGCACTGTCGCGGCTGATCCTGCTAAGAAAACCTCTACGAAAATGCCCGGAGTACTCGCAGACGGCATAATCGGAGGTAACCCTGGTTGCACAAAGTATTTCCGTGTTTTGATTTTGAGTTACTGGTTTTATTTCAAAGGTTTTCCTTTCCTAGGCCCTGTCTGTCCCTGTCGCACTCATTATGCTCACCCTAGTTGCCGAAGCCAGCGTCCTGGTGTTTTCGCCTCTGCTTTTGAACTCCTTTGCCACGTGGACTTGCGTTTTCCTTTTCTTCGATTCACTCGTTGGGTTTTCTTTCCACCCAAGTTCTTCACGCGCGTCGTTCCCGCTTGAAGTCTCCGAGAACAGTGTGGTCGTCGCTCTCTTGTCTGGAAAACCTGTTTTTTGGGATTTCGTCGTGGTGGTTCGTTTCTAGTATTTTTTTGTGGCGTGATCGTGGTTTGTGTCCTGACTTCGGCGGGCAAACCTAGCTATTCTCCTAGCTTATTCGATAGTTTTGGCGGTCGCTTAGGGCTAATTTAAATTATAGTATTCAGGATTCATTTCTCTTAACCTACTGCCGTATATATATGTACTTAAATCTAAACAAAATCATAAAACTATCTTTAACTTCAAAATGTGATTCTTCACACCCCCCCTTTACTTCGGGGTGGGGTGTGGACGAACCGTGACGCGCCCGTTCTTGGACAGGTGAATTCGGTACTGCGCTCCGTCGACTTTCTCCAAGCGTCGTATGTCCCTCGCCCGGGGTTGCGCTAGTTCCTGCTCAATCCGGGTTCGGAGCATGGTCGGGATTTCTCGTCTAGTTGTCTCCACTCGCCACTGGTCCGGGGCTACCACCATGGATGGTTCCTGGTGCTCGACCGCCCTGGTGGGTGGTCTGGTCGGTCCAGGCCTCGGCTCGGGTGAACTGTCTGTGGACGAGTCACTCCTTGATCGTTCGGCTCGGCGACGATGACTGGAACTTGGACCGGTCACTGGGCACTCGATCTCGCGCACGGCCCCGCATGCGACCTCTTCCCATGTCTGGTGGACAGTTTCCATCCGTTGTCGTTGAACCCTTGCCCTGGCTCCATTGCGTCGACGTTTCCTCTTAGCGGCCGCTTGCGGTTGCGCCATGCCGGGGTTGCCGTCGAGTTCGCTGGGCGTTCGGCTGTCGTCGGGGTCCGGATTATGGAGGTTTCGCCGTTGTAGTTCGGCCCGCGCCCTGGCTGCTTGGCTGGAAGTACTGGGGCCATCGAACAGCGGTTCGTTGGTGGTGGCTCCTTCGACCCTTGGTACGACGATCCCGGATGACGGCAGCTGCTTCCTAGCCATCGTGCGAGGGCTGTCGTAGGGACCTGGTCCATACAGATCCTGATAGGACGGCGGTGGGGTGATCTGTCGTGGCTGCGTCTCCCTCCACAGGGGTGGGCGGTAGTCGTCGGAGTCCGAGAGCTCGATGACTTCGACTGGAGTGGTAAGGGATGACTGCACTCTGGACGCCGTACTTCTGTTCGTCGTGGCGTCTGACCTGGCCATGGTATCCGATTCGTCGGCGCTGGAAATGTCCTCATACCGCGGCGGTAGGGTGGGCATTTCGGCGGGAGTGGGCCATACGACGACGCTGGACATCTCTCCGGTAGTAGCCAGCACTGCGGCGCTGGGCAACTCGCCAGTAGTAGCCAGAACGGTATCGTGGGACAATTCGCCAATAATGGACATCACGACGTCGCTGGGCCTTGGTGGGGTCGGGTTGCGGTAATTTCCGAATCGGCCGTCGGGTTCCACGTCCATGTCGCTGGCGCTCCCAAGGTGTTCTCCTATTGGGACGCAGAGGTCGAGCACGTCGTCGATGGAAAGACCGGTGGCCTCAGCCTCTTGTATGAAGTCGTCTGGTTCCCACAACGGGTCAGTCAGGAGGTCTCTCATGGAAAGCTGTAGAGCCTCGTCCATCTGACTGGTGATGACGTCGTAGTCGTCGTCGGCCATTGTGCCCGTCACTGGGCGTCTCGGATCCCTGGAACTCATGGGGCTGTGGGGAAAGAAACTTAGTATATCTTAAATACTCGATGTCCCTATGAGTGCGATTGTCTAAGCTAAACCTAACTCCTTCCTACGTAACTCATTTGTATGCCTTATCTTAACAATGGGTTTCTAAGTATTCAATAATAATAATAAACCTCGGTCGTGGAATTATTTGGTGGCCTGTCACTGAGTTCCCCTGGCGGGGAGGGACGTTGGGTAGTCGCGACTACCAGCAAGTGGCCCCGTTACTCAGGACGTGGCTTCTTCGATGGCATCAGGTGGCTCGTCGTCGTCGGTGTCGTCGTGATGATATTCCTTTATATCACTTAGGCCGGCTGTGCGTCGCCGCCGACTCCCAGGTACCTGTAATTGTAAGAGATTAGGGGACAGGAACTTGTGCACAGTGTATGGTCCGTCGTATTTGGCCGCCAGTTTTGCGGTGAATCCCTCTGAGGCCTTGGATAGCACGTGACGGCGGAGGAGTACTAGTGATCCTACGGCGGGTCGCCATTCCCGGCGTCTGAGATTGTAGTGTCGTCTCTGTTCGTTTGATGCTCGCTCGCTGTTGTCCTTGACGATCCGGAACAATTCCCGCATCTGCTCTGCCTTTTCTCCGAGTGGTGGTTGGTTCGACGTGTGGTCAGGTGTGGCTTGATCGAATAGGGTTTTGGGTAGTCTCGGTTCTCTCCCTTGCATGATGAAGGCGGGGCTGAACCCAGTTGTGTCTGAAATGCTCGAGTTTATGGCCAACGAAAGTTCGGGGAGTAGCTCATCCCAAGTGTTTTGCTCGGCTCCATCCAAGTACAGGGCCAGCATGGTTTTTATGGTCCGGTTTGCTCTCTCTGTTGGGTTTTGCTGGGGCGTGTAAGGAGCAGTGTGTTGAAGTTCCATTCCAAGACTTTTACAGAATGATTTAAAAGACCGACTTGTGAACTGGGTCCCGTTGTCACATACGAATGTACGGGGAACTCCAAAGCGGCTTAAAATTCTATCCCGAAATGATCGTTCTAGATGGGGTGTGGTTGCTTTTCGAAGTGGAACTAACTCCACCCACTTACTGAATGCGTCCAGAAATACCAATAGTATGGTATTTCCGTGACGAGAACGTGGAAAAAGGCCCATGAAGTCTGCGCACACTACGCTGAATGGTTCTTCGACTTGGCGTGTAAACATCCGGCCGGCGGGTTTAAGTTGGCTTACCTTGTATTTCTGGCAAGTGGAACACCGTCGTACATACTTCGTAACTTCCCTGAAGAGTCCTGGCCAGTAATACTTTTGTGTTACGCGTTTGCTGGTTTTCCGTGTCCCCAGGTGTCCGGCTGTTGGGTGATCGTGGCACTCCTGTAAGACCCGTTGGCGGTACTCCTGGCCGACACAAAGTTTCCATGGGACTTGATCTTCCTCCTGGGGTGTATTTCCCGTCATTCGGTACAGATGGCCACCTTCGATCCGATAATCTGGGAATTTTTCAGGTTCTTGAGTTACCTGCAGCGTCATCTTACGTATCCATTTGCACTGGGATGGCTCCACATCGGCTTGTCGCACCGTGTCCAAGGGTTGACGTGAGAGAGCGTCCGCAACTACGTTGAATTTTCCCCGTCGATATTGAACGTCGAACTGATATTGTTGAAGTTCGAGCGCCCACCGCGCGATTCGCCCGGTCGGGTTGTCAATTGAATTCAACCATTTCAACGCCAGATGGTCCGTCACGACTTCGAACCGATACCCTTCAAGGTAGCAACGCATTTTCCGAATGGCCCATACGATCGCGAGGCACTCTTTCTCAGTTACTGAGTAGTTTTCCTCGGCTCGTGTTAATCGTCGGCTGGCGTAGGCTATGACTCGCTCTACTCCGTCGATGCTCTGAAGTAGGACTGCTCCTAACCCGTGATCGCTAGCATCGGTTTGTAGGGAGAACTTTTGAGTAAAGTCAGGGCACGCAAGTACTGGGGCTTCAGTGAGTCGGGTCTTCAGTGTTTCGAAAGCTTGTTCCTGCTCCGTGTCCCAACTCCATTGCTTGCCTTTTCGGAGTAGTGTTGATATTGGTTCAACGATGGATGCAAAGTTCGGAACGAAACGGCGATACCAGGACGCGACTCCGAGACAGCGTCGTAGCTCGCGAACATTCGTAGGCGGCTGTAGTTCGCGAATCGCGGCGATCTTATCAGGGTCAGTGTGAATCCCTGTTTCGCTTATCACGTGGCCCAAATATTTCAGACGCCGCTGGAAAAAGCTACATTTATCCCGGTTAAGTTTTAGATTGGCTTGCCTAAGTCGTCTAAAGACTTCGCGCAGGTTTTCGATATGCTCGTCAACGGTCGGACTGATAACGATGATGTCGTCTAAGTACGCGAATGCCGAGGGCTCTAACTCCGGACCTATGACAGTATCGAGGGCTCTTTGGAACGTCGCAGGGGCCGAATGTAACCCGAATGGCATCACCTTCCAATGGAAGAGGCCTCGACCTGGCACAGTAAACGCGGTGTATTCCCGACTGTCGGGTGCGACCGGGATTTGCCAGTATCCACTCTTAAGATCGAGCGTTGAGATACACCGAGCGTTTCGTAACCGTTCCAGAATGTGGTGGATTCTGGGTAGTGGATACGCATCGGGTATGGATCGCGCATTCAGCTGCCGATAGTCCACGCACATACGGATGTCACCTGTCTTCTTGCCGACCAGCACTATGGGCGCGCTATGGGGACTCTTTGATGGTTCGATCCGTCCATCACGCAATAGTTCGTCCACCTGCTTATTGATAACTGCTTGCATCGCTGGATTTTTCGGGTAATATCGCTGTTTGATGGGCTTATCATCCCTCATAACGATGTGATGTTCCGCGATATTAGACGTGCCCTTCAGATGGTCGAACTTGTCTAGCTCGGTCTGCAGAAAAGTACTCACCCTTGGATCCATAGCTTCCGTCGCCGTTGTCAAGCTCGGGTTGGTGTCGATGATGGCCAGGCTTTCCACGCATCGGAAGTCTATCGACGACGATTGGTCGGGCCTAGGCTCGTGTACGCTTTCCACGACTGGGTCCCGAAATCGAACTCTTTTGGTCGATAGAGGTGGTCTTGGACCTTGTCGGAAAGGGTTACGCTGCTGAGCCGCTTGGTTTCTTGGGGGCAAGGCCGCAGTCCAACTAGGTTGGGCTTCCCTTGCTGTCGGGTCCTTGGGGCGGTTTCGGGTCCGTCTAGTGCGATTTGGTTGGCCAGGATTTACTGTGGGGGTCTCCGTTGTGTCCTCGTTGCTCCTGGATATTTCAGAGGGAGCAGCCACGCACTCCTCGTCCGGTGCGTTGTTCCCCGCTGGAATTTCCACGGTGTCCTCGTTGCCACGCAAGATTCCAGGAGGAGCAGCCACGCACTCCTCGTCCGGTGCGTTGTTCCCCGCTGGAATTTCCTCGGTGTCCTCGTTGCCTCGCAAGATTCCAGGAGGAGCAGCCACGCACTCCTCGTCCGGTGCGTTGTTCCCCGCTGGAATTTCCTCGGTGTCCTCGTTGCCTCGCAAGATTCCAGGAGGAGCAGCCACGCACTCCTCGTCCGGTGCGTTGTTCCCCGCTGGAATTTCCACGGTGTCCTCGTTGCCACGCAAGATTCCAGGAGGAGCAGCCACGCACTC
This sequence comes from Drosophila prostipennis, assembly GCA_037075205.1. Classification (NCBI taxonomy): domain Eukaryota; kingdom Metazoa; phylum Arthropoda; class Insecta; order Diptera; family Drosophilidae; genus Drosophila; species Drosophila prostipennis. Next base: position 4,159 of record JBAMCJ010002867.1, on the reverse strand, counting down.
CTCGTCCGGTGCGTTGTTCCCCGCTGGAATTTCCACGGTGTCCTCGTTGCCACGCCGATCGCTGGTTAGTTTAGCCCTCGAGTACAGCTGTAATAATTCTCCTCCACAACTAATGACGGCCTTGATGCCGCAAAGGAAATCGATTCCTAGCAGGAGATCATCTAGTACCGTGGGCATCACTAGCAGAAAAAGCTTTACTTGTTGGAGACCCAGGTGGATGGTTACTACCAGGCCCCTCGTAAGGTCACGGTGGGATCCATCAGCCAATCGGATCCGGGTGCGAATCTCTCGCCAGTCTCTTCCACGACCGATCTCCGCTGCGCGTTGCTCGCTAATGAAGCTCCATGTGGCTCCCGTATCTAGGGTGGCCTTAAACGGTTTCCCTTTGATGCGGACCTGTGCCTGGATCCTGCCCTGCTCTAACTTTAAAACTTGACTTAGTGGTTTAGGGAATCTCTCGGGTTCCTCGGGCGGTCCCCGCCTGCTCGAGGCCCGTAGCCGTTTCCCGACCTCCGGCAGCATTCCACGGTCCGAAGGCCACGTCTGCCACAGTCCCAGCAGAATAAAATTTGAGGCTGTCGGCACTCCCGTTGGAAATGGCCGTTTTCCCCGCAGTTCCTGCAAGCGTTATGCACGTAGATCGGGGCCTCCGACTCCGGCATGATGGTCCCATGTTGTATGTCGGTACCTCTCCCTGTTGACCCTTCCCGGTTCGAGTGCACTCGCGCCCTCATCGGGGCACCTTGAATTTCTCGATGGGGGGGGTTAAATCCCTCGCGCTCCGGAATACTTGTTTGATTCCCCTCTCCTCGGTTCCTTATGACCTCGAAGTTTACTACGAGCTGTGTCAATTCAGTTAAGGTTCGAAAATCCTGCCGCCGAGTGTACAGTTGGTACTCAGGCAACATATTCTCGTATACGCGTTCAAGTTCTTGCGCCACGGTGTATCCTGCCCGCTGCATGAGTATGCGGAGATCGATCAGATAGAATTTAAACAGCTCACCTGGTCGTTGGGTATGTGTCCGGATCTGGTCTTCCAGTCTTTGGAAGTACCGTGGCGGTAAGAAAAACTCAAGGAACTCCTTCTTAAAAGTTTCCCATGTTGTGCCCTGCAGTCTGCTCGTACGAAACCAGCTTTCCGCCCTTCCTGCTAGTAGTACCGGCATCGCTTGGGGTAGCGCCCGTAGATCGACTTGATACGTGGCTGCCCGTTCTTCAATATGCTCCATAAATCGTAGCGGGTCGCCGGATCCATCAAACGTAAGCCCCCATCGGGCCATTTTGTCCACCAATGTGGCGCAGGAAGTGGTCTCCGGTCGCGTCTGTGCCCCACGTTCGTCGGTCTGTAGTAGCATGGTTAAATTAGGGGCAGAATTTGTGCGTGGTAACTGAAGAGTGTTGCTCCTACAGTCGCCAGGTCCTTTTTCGTTCGGGTGGTCGATCACGACAGAAAGGGGAGACTTTTGGTCAGGAGTAACGGCGTTCCCGTATGCCGTTTCCATTTTCGCCAACTGCGTCTGGGTTTCCGGCGACAGATCCTCCCGCCTCGAAAACTCGGTGAGTCGTTGGCGCAACTCTTCGACAGTTCCAACGCTATTTAACCCGAACGCGGCGGTCAAGGTCTCGAGTTCCTGTTTTCGACGATACGAGATCCACTTGACTCCCATTTCGTAAGAGTCTACACGGAGCTCTTGCTACGCGACGTTCTTAGCTAAGGTTTTCTGTGGTACCACCAATTCTTTTGAAATTGGTTCGATGGTCACGGTCTACGACGCTTATTTTTGTTTCGAAATCGCCGCAGCGAATGTCAGATTAATTTGGATTTAGCTGCGCGGTGCACGTGGTTCCCGATTTTTTTTTTTTTTTTTTTCGGGGTTTGTACCCTACTCGCGGTTTTGTTACTCGGCGCCGAACGACTTTGCTTGCTTTGTCCGATGCTCACGATGGGATGTCTTGACTACGATAAAAGTTTGTTGGTCTTCAACGATGTTGACTGCTTGAGTTCTCACGACCGACTCCCTTTCTGACAATGAGTCCCGCTGTTGTATATCCGATGGCGGAGCGATCACGTTACCCTCGTCGGCTTTGTTCGGGTCGGCCTCGCGCACGTTGTTCTCTTCTTACTATGGGTATATTACGAGCGTGCGATCTCAGAGGTTAGTTAGGGCTATCTTCGTCACGAATGTTAACAAATTTACAAGTATTTCTTTTTTTTTCTCTCAGTGTATTCAATTTATTTCTCTGCAGTTCTTACAAATTTTCCAGCTTAAGCCCCTATGATTAGTAACCGCTACCGACTTCAAAATGACCCCTTGACAAAATTTTCCAACACTCAATGGTGGAAAACAAAATGATCTAGTGGTTCTTTAGGCCACGATGGTTGAAATTTTTCCCGACTTTTCCCTAACTAGTCCCTGCTCGGGCGCCAATCTGTAAGGATGCTTTTTGCTGGGGTCGGCGTCTCAGTCCGCCCAGGATCCTCATCAGATAAATTTATTATCTTTGAGACAGTTGAGGGACGGGTATCAAGATGTTTTCTTTGGGAAATTCCTACTCGGGTCACCGAGTCGTGTACAAACGCGGTGGATGGCCTGGACACGCACCGGCGGCCACAAAGCGGTTGACACTACAGTGAAAACCCTATGAAGCTAACACTAGTGGTACAAACTATGGCGAACAGGCCCGGAATACTCGCAGACGGCACTGTCGCGGCTGATCTTGCTGAGAAAACCTCTACGAAAATGCCCGGAGTACTCGCAGACGGCATAATCGGAGGTAACACTGGCGGCCCTAAATATTGTGAACAGGCCCGGAATACTCACAGACGGCACTGTCGCGGCTGATCCTGCTGAGAAAACCTCTACGAAAATGCCCGGAGTACTCGCAGACGGCATAATCGGAGGTAACACTGGCGGCCCTAAATATTGTGAACAGGCCCGGAATACTCACAGACGGCACTGTCGCGGCTGATCCTGCTGAGAAACCTCTACGAAAATGCCCAGAGTACTCTCAGACAGCATAATCGGAGGTATGTAACACTGGCGGCCCTAGTTATGGCGAACAGGCCCGGAATACTCACAGACGGCACTGTCGCGGCTGATCCTACTGAGAAAACCTCGACGAAAATGCCCGGAGTACTCGCAGACGGCATAATCGGAGGTAACCCTGGTTGCACAAAGTATTTCCGTGTTTCGATTTTTGAGTTACTGGTTTTATTTCAAAGTATTTCCTTTCCTAAGCCCTGTCTGTCCCTGTCGCACTCACTATGCTCACCCTGATTGCCGAAGCCAGTGTCCTGGTGTTTTTCGCCAACTTTTGAACTCCTTCGCCACGTGGACTTGCGTTTTCCTTTTCTTTGGAGTTTTCCTTGGGTTGCTTTTCACAATCGCTCTCGACGCGCGTCGTTCCCGCTTGAAGTCTCCGAGCACAGTGTGGTCGTCGCTTTCTAGTCGGGAAAAACTGTTTTTGGGATTTCGTCGTGGTGGTTCGTTTCTAGTATTTTCTGTGGCGTGATCGTGGTTTGTGTCCTGACTTCGGCGGGGAAACCTAGCTTTTCTCCTAGCTTATTCGATAGTTTTGGCGGTCACTTAGGGCTAATTTAAATTATATACTTCAGGATTCATTTCTCTTAACCTACTGCCGTATGTACTTAGAATCTAAACAAAATCATAAATCTATATTTAGCTCAAAAAGATGTGATTCTTCACACGGTACTAGCGTTACCTTCTCACCCGTTTTGCTTTGGGTCTTTATAATGCCATCTTCCAAGTGCAGGTTTGTGAAGGAGTGCCAATAGGCTTTTACTTCGGGGCTTTCGGCCCAAATCTGGGATTTGGGGGGTCTCTTTCCATCTTCCAACCAAGAGAGAACCAATGCTAGCGTTGGGTCCTTTCGTTGGAGTTGGGCGTAATCGACAGCTTCGATTTGCATGAAAAGGACTCCTGGGCTGTCGGACTGCTCAGCTTTTTCGCTGTAGGGAGGAATACTGGTTTCTACTGTAGAGTACAGTAGGCTAGGCAGCTTCACACCGGGGGGTGCAGTGGAATCGCTCCCCACGGGAATTTGAGGTGCAAAGTCTTTAGGTCCACGGATGCCTGGTGACGTGCAGTAGGGGCCGACCAGCTATAACCAGCCTGGCTAACACCCGGGCTGTGGCGAT